>OW026360.1:116549646-116737146 GCA_932273835.1 Sarcophaga variegata
TGCTTGTTCTTGTTCATGTTTATGTTTATTATTTTGTTATTATTGTTGCTGTTGTTGTTATTATTATTTTTATGGTTCGTTTTATTACTTGTTGTTGAAAAACAATTTTAAAACGAAATAATTCCATGTTATCCCCCCTCCCTCTTAATATCGGGTCCGCCATCTAACGTTCTTTTTTTGTTCAACTAGTGCTTATTTCGTGAATGGTAACACTTAGCTCATGTCTGATTTGACAGATGATTAGTTTTATCCTTCCGCTGAACGAATATGGTTGTGTATACGCATGAACAACGCTGTGAAATATTGCGACATTACTTTGAAAATCATGGTAATGTTGCAGAATGTGTGCGAAAATTGCGTACGGATTTTGGAAGAAGAGAAGCACCCGTCAGCTCCGTATGTTCGTTATCTTGTGAAAAAGGTGAAAGAAACTGGCATCCTCATCGATAAACCGAAGCGTGAAAAGTCAAAAACAGTGCGTACACCCGAGAATATTGCTGCTGTGGCAGAATCAGAAACATCAATTCACCGTCGTTCTCAACAATTGAACATTTCGGAGACATCATTGAGACGAATTTTGCCTAAAGACCTTGGTATGACGCCATACATAGTCCAATTGTGGTTCAGGAGTTGAAGCCAATTGACCATCCAATGCGTTTTCGCTTCGCTAAGTGGGCCTGCGATCGACTTATTTTGGCCAAAAAATATCATCTTTTCAGATGAAGCTCATTTTGATCTTGGCGGCTATGTAAACAAGCAAAATTGTCGCATTTGGGGCACAGAAAAACCCGCACGCATACATTGTGAAGCCGACGCACCCAAAACGAGTCACTGTTTGGTGCGGATTTTGGTCCAGAGGCATAATTGGGGCATTTTTCTTCGAAAATGAGCAAGGAGTGGCCGTTACAGTCAATGGCAATCGTTATTGGGCCATGTTGAACGAATTTTTGTTCACCAAAATTGAAGAGGAGGATATTGGCAACATTTGGTTTCAACAGGACGGCGCTACGTGCCACACAGCCAAAGCTACACTCGATGTTTTGCGTCCTGTTTTTGAAGATCGCATTATCAGCCGCAGAGCTGATGTCGTTTGTCCACCAGGGAGCTGAGATTTGATACCGTTGGACTATTATTTGTGGGGTGCCGTCAAAGATAAGTGTTACGCCGACAAGCCACAGACAATTGACGCTTTAAAGGACAATATTCGTGAAGCCATTGGTGAAATACAGCTGCACACAATCGATAATGTGCTTAAAAATTGGACCGATCGTGTAAGGCTACTGCATGGCCAGCCGAGGCAGCCATTTGAATGAAATTATTTTCCATTATTAACCGGAAGGATTGTACTTTGAAATAAAAAAAGAAATTTGAGAAAATATTCAGTAGTTTTTTTTTAAAGCATTTTCAAAAAAAAAAAAGTTATTTGGCGGACCCTTTATGACGAAAGGAAGGAGAAAAAGGGTAATAGAAGCAGCAGCAGCCAGTAGGCAGGTGTTAGGTTGGCATTAAAATTTAAAAAGTCTCTGCAAAATAAAACATTTTAAAATTGAAAGTTTCTTAAACTCTGTCGATCTCTTAAATTTTTTTAAAAGATTAACAAGGGCTTGCTTTGTAAGCCACCACTATGTAAGGTCATGTTTCAATCACCACTTTTCTAATAAGAGTATTATTACCTTTTTATCTTTTAAATCTTTAATCTATATGGGGTCTCCATTATGCCTGTTCAGTCCTATTGCCCTCACGAACTTCAGGAAGCTGTTCAGAATGTACTAGGCCATGGCAACCATGCTTTCAATTCTACTGCCCTCAATCCATATGGGGTCTCTAAAATATCTGCTCAGTCCTATTACCTTCACGAACTTCAGGAAGCTGTTCAGAACATAATAAATAATGGCAACCAAGCGTTCAATTCTGCTGCCTTCAATCTACATGGGGTCTCAATAATACCTTCTCAGTCCTATTGCCCTCACGAACTTCAGGCAGCTGTTCAGAACATAATAGACCATGGCGACCATGTGTTCAATTTTACTGCCCTGAAGCTGTAGGTCTCTATAATGTGTTCTCAGTCCTACTGCCTTAATTTAACGAACTTTAGGAAGCTATTCAGTATCAGTAAGAATAACTCCCTTTTGAGAGGTATTAACGCCGCATAGGTTCCAAGTATGTGTCCTGGTGGTTGATTTTTCCTATCGCAAAACCTGAATACTGGGTTGTGGCGGCAGTTCCAATTGTAAACAAGTGTTCCTTGAGTCTACAGTGTCCTGTTGAAAGGCTAGTCCTGGATAGTTTATGTTTGATTCACCAGTAATTTAGATTTCCTCATGTCAATTTGCTTTGAGAAGATTCTCGGCTTCTTTCCATCTTTCCTTTCGTTGAGAATACCCTTGCGGATAGCTCTCTTATCATTCTACGGCCCTATCAGCGGCGCAGAATGTCTGCTTACATCTCATATGACCAGGTGTAGAGAGGCAGAGGGTGAGCCTATTTCCAGCTTTGCTTAACTGACACTGTTTTTTTATATTCTTACTTTTTTGCCTTTTAAAAACGTTTAAAATATGAGCTCGCAGATTGCAAATAAAATAAAAATAAATTTGTGTTTAGTTTTAACTAAAATTCTTTATTATTCGCACAATACTGTGTGCCCCTCTTCACAACTTGATGTAAACAACAACAATTGCTTTGTTTGCTATTCCTCTGTTTATACCATTTGCATAAACAATAACAATTACTAGACAATTATTCGATAGATCTTTGTAACGGAGATCTTGAAACCACATTTACTCTCTTCAAACACTACGCGTCTTCACACAAGACTGAAGTGAACTTCACTAACTTAGTCGCCTGCTTTGCCTTGCCTTTTATATGGCAACGTAAACAGTGTGATGAATGTTATTGGAGTAGTAGGATAAGTAAGAGGCTTTACCATCGTGGTGACATCAAACTCGTCATTAAACTGTATATTCATGACTTCGCGTACCTGGATATTTGATGGAACTCATAGTGGACTACTTTAAGGATAGGGTACTTTTGTATGATACAGACGAAAGCAGAAAGTCATGCGCTATAACAGCAGGGGTACCACAGGGTTCGGTGCTGGGCCCAATACTATGGAACGCCATGTATGATGGTGTACTGAGGCTTAGGCTTCCTACGGGCGCACAAATATTCGGATTTGCGGACGATATAGCCCTCGTCGTGAGGGGTAAACACCTTGATAATTTGGAACGAACGTTCAATGCGGCAGTTAGCAGAGTTAGAAGCTGGATCGGGAAGCAAAACGGATGTCGTATTAGTAAGCAGTAGGAAGAAAATGGAATACATCACCATAACTGTCGGCAAACAAAGGATAACATCGAAGCAGTCTATCAAGTACTTAGGAGTTATGATTGACAACAGACTCACATTCAAGGAGCACCTGACGTATATTAGTAGGAAGTGTGCGGCGGCAACGGGCGCACTCGCGCGGATAATGCCCAACTTGGGAGGTTCGAGACAGGAGAAGCGGCAATTGCTGATGAGAGTGGTTAGATCGATTGCTCTATATGCAGCCCCTATATGGGCCGAGGCCATGGATAAGAAGACATATAGAATAGGAGTTGATGGGGCCTACAGGAGATCTGCCCTCCGAGTAATTTCTGCCTTTCGCACAGTATCTACGGATGCAGCCTTGGTGATAGCGGGAATGATGCCGCTACGAATGTTGGTAGAGATAGAGAGGAGAAAACGATTAATAAGTAGGAGAACGGGGCTAGTGCACCCTGACCAGGTAAATGATGATGTAATGAATAGGTGGCAGCACGAGTGGACTTCTTCCACAAAGAGAAGATGGACCTACAGATTAATACCGAATATAGAAGAATGGACTGGAAGGAAGCACGGCCAGGTGAATTTTTACCTTACACAGTTCCTAACGGGCCACGGATGCTATAGGACATACCTCTACAAGTATGGGCATGACGTGGATGAAGCGTGTCCATCATGTCTGGATACAAGTTAAACAGCGGAGCATATATTCTTCACTTGCCCGCGCTACGAATTCCGACGAAATTTCCTTGAGAGGACGATCGGTTCCCAGGTGACTCCCGACAACGTGGTTAATCTGCTGTTAACATCGCGCGAAAACTGAAACGCGGTATGTTTATTCGCGAAGGAAGTTCTAGTACAACAGAGGATAACAGAGAGAGCAAGAATAGCAGAAATAGATAGCAGCACTCGCTGAATCTTTACCTCCCCCGATGTAATACTTGATTGTGGTCCCGGGGGGGGGGGGCGACTTAATGGAAGTGTGACGAACTAGGTTGGGATTAGTACGTATGCGTTTAGCAAGCCGAGAGTAAGTCTTGCGGCGAATCGTGCACATTGGTAGGCCGGGCTACCAATGTCTTTCGAAGATTCCCAACCTTTAGCTCGTAAAGCTCATGACTTCACTTTCTCGAAATCTCTATAAATGTAAACATCGTTCTTTACATCGTTGTTTACATTTATTCTTGTAGTGCTGTTGTTGTATTTTTGTTTACTTGTTTACCATTCTTTTTATGTTGGTGTTTGTTGTTGTATCAAGCAGTATGATAATTTGTAAACCGGCTTGTTTACTGCATTGTTTTGTTTTTGTTGCTTTTGTTTACAATTTTAATGTTAAGCGATGTAAAAGCAAAACACCAGTATCTAGATTTTTCAATTTCGCAACAGTATTAAGTATTGTGAGGCATTCTTTAAATGTCAAACGATTCAGTAAATAAATAACACTTAAGGGGGGAGGAAGATTATTTAAAAGCTAATGACCAAAACTTTTCAAATCATTTGAGTGGGGATAAGTGTTAGCAGCGCTAATTTTAGAACAAACCTCTGTACAGTCTCTGACTAACAAACACCCCGTACGCATCCTAGACTTAAAATCGATTTTTAATTAAAAAAAAATATTTTTGTTGTTGTTGTTCTTGGTGTTTAATATTCATTATTCTGGCAACGATTTGCGGTATCATAAGACTAGAAATAAACACACATACTTACAAAAAGAAAAAAGAAAAAAACAAACATAATAAAACAGAAATAAAAAGAATAATAAGCCAATGAACCAGACAGTCTGCTCAAAAAATAAACATACACATACTTATGCACACACATGTATAATACAAAATTTATATTGTAGACACTCATGGGTTGTCCATAAAGAATAGCAGTTATGTTTAGACATTCATATACATACACAGACACACACACACACATACACATGAACTCTCGTATATTGGTATGCTTGGCTAAATAGACAGTTCAATACACGTAAAAAGCCATTACAAAGAGAGGGGAAGCGAAAATAGCAACAAAAAGAAAGGAAGAAAGAGTAGGTGACAGTATTGTAAAGATTTAATAAAAGAACACCATTTCCAATGTAATTATTTTCGTTAAACCAAAAAAACCACACGCTTCAAAAACACATCTGTAGAGTAAAGAAAGTGGATGTAGTGCTAGAAGGGAAGGAATTATTTTCTACGCACGGTTTTAAGGAAGTTCATAGAATAACTAAGTAGTCGCTGTAGTCTAATAGGTAGTGTGTTGGCTTATTAGACGTAAGGCTGCGGGTCAAACCCCAGGTCAGACATTAAAACAAAATATGAAAAAATATTTCTTCGGCGACTTCCTCTCAGATTTCTGGCAAAAACTCTGAGAATAAATAAAATTCCAATGAAAACTTTAACAAAAATCTGTCGTTCGGAGTCGACTTTAAACTGTAGGGTCCGCCACTCATGTATTAACTTAACACACACAACTTGAGTGGTGTGAGAAGCTAGGCCGTAATCCTGCCTAGAGGGTTGTAATGACCAATTATGTATGTATATAACGGGTGGATTTTTTAGCTATTATCTATTTTTGGCAAGACTGGTTTAAACAGCTCACGCACGTTTCGTGTTTTGTTTCACTGTCAAACATTTTCAGTTTAACCATGAATTGTCTTACAAACGAACAACGCTTGCAAATCATTGAATTTTATTATCAAAATGCGTGCTCTGTTAAGAAAGTTCATCACGTGCTTCTTCCAACTTATGGTCAGTTTAATCGACCCACTGAAGCGGCTATTCGGGCTATTGTGACTAAATTTCGCACCAAATTTACATTGTTTTGGACATTAAACCACCAACACGCTTACGTAGAGTGTGCGAACTGAAGAAAATATCGCAGCTGTATTGGCCAGTGTTAATGATGGCCATCAATTATCGATTCGTCGCCGTTCGCAGCAATTGGGCCTCTGTTACTCGACAACGTGGAAAATTTTTCGGAAGGATTTAGGTGTGAAGCCCTAATACAAAATACAGCTGGTGCAAGAATTGAAGCCGAACGACCTACCGAAACGCAGAATTTTTGGTGAATGGGATCTTGGAAAGTTGGCCGAAGATCGACTTCTTTATCGAAAAATTGTGTTCATTTTTGGCTCAATGGATACGTAAATAAGCAGAATTGTCGATTTTGGAGTGAAGATCAGCCAGAAACATTGCAAAAGCTACCAATGCATCCAGAAAAAGTCACAGTTTGGTGCGGTTTATGGGCTGGTGGCATCATTGGACCGTACTTCTTCAAAGATACTGCGAATCGTAACGTAACTGTGATTGGTGAGCGCTACCGTGAGATGATATTCAACTTTTTTTTGCCCAAAATGCAAGAGCTTGACTTGCATGACATGTGGTTTCAACAAGACGGTGCCACATGCCACACAGCACGCGTAACAATGGACTTATTGAAAGGAGAGCTCGGTGAACATTTTATTTCACGTTCGGGACCGGTCAATTGGCCGCCTAGGTCGTGCGATTTAACGCCTTTAGACTATTTTTTGTGGGGCTATGTTAAAGCTCATGCCTATACAGACAAGCCTGCTTCATTTGATGCATTGGAAAACAACATTGAAGAATTTATTCGTGAGATACCGGCCGAAATGTTGGAAAGAGTATGCCAAAATTGGACTAAGCGGATGGACTATTTGAGGCGCAGTCGCGGTCAACATTTGCATGAAATAATCTTCAAACATTAAATTATATGCACCGTACTATCGATTCAAATAAAGATTCCTTCATGCATTTTTCTGAATTTTATGTGTTATTTTTTTTTGGAATATTTTCCTATAGCTCTTAAAAAATTACCCATTATGTATGTATAGAACAACGAAAGCTCTGTACGAGATTACCATGCTGATAGCCAATAAATTGAATCAACAACGAAGGCGTCATTGGACTGAAATCTTTCAAAATGGTTTTTTAACCATTTTTCCTTTAAAGTTTCTTCTTTTTTGCAGGAAATAGTGTGGTGTGGTGTGGTGTGGTGGCATGCATTGTCTGCTTTTCATAATTTTTCTCAATTTGGTTTCCATTTTTTTTTTATTCGTTTTTCTATTTTTGATTTATTCAAAAACGTTGTCATCGTCGTCTTTTATAAGTCGTCTCATAGCTTTTCTTTTGTGTGCCCCATTTTAATGCAAATGTCTTACAGACAGACAGAGTCAGTCTTACAAAATCTTTTCATACGCAATACACATCGGCATCAGCCAGCATTTGGTAAGAAAAAGAAAGCAAAAGAAAGAGGGGAAGAGAGAGAGCGTATAGGGAAAGTAATAAAATCTATGCAGACTTACGATTATAACGTTTGGCAAATGTTTGCTTTTCCCTTGCTCTCTCGCTCTCTCTCTCTCTCGCTGCCTGTCTTTCTTTCTCTTTTGCTTTCTTTCTTTAGCTGTGTGATTATTTATTAAAACAGCAGGATGCCTTTACAACTCATGTGTATTTGAATTATTTTGCTGTCATGTTTATTTTTCCTCTCTCTCTAACTCTTTCTCTCTCTCCCTCTCTCCTCGGATACTCGCTTTCTTACTGTGTTGTAAGCAGTCAATGAATTGTGTTGCTTTAGTAAATAATCAAGGAAAAAAAACCCGTTTATTTTCTCTTTTCATTTCACTAAACGTTGTTGTTGATGTTGTTGTTGGTATTTTTATTCATAGAAATTGTATGGGACCCATGCAGAGTTGCACATTTAAATGAGAATATTTACTCAACATGTCTCCCTTTTGTATTAAAATTCTTTCTGTTTTTTCTCCAAATTTTTTTTTCTTCTATTTATAACAGTGGTAAGTAAAAGTTTTCCTACAAAAAAAAAATTAAAAAAAATTAAAGTCGACTTTAAACTGTAGTTCACGCCTCTCTTGGAAAAAATTAACATACCCAACATGAATGGTGTGAGAAGCCAGGTTGTTATCCTGGCTAAAGGGTTGTAATGAGCAATTAAGTTAGTAGGGTAACTAAGAGGCTTTATCATCGTACTGACATCAAACTCATTATTATACTGTAGGTCCCTCCACTCTTGGAAAAAATTAACACACACAACATGGCTGGTGTCAGAAGCTAGGTTGTTATCCAGACTAAAGGGTTGTAATGACCAATTCAGTAAGCGTGGTAGGTAAGAGGCTTCACCATTTTTTTTTTTTGCTTTATGCATTCATGATGGTTGTCACCAGACATGATATGTCGGACTCTCCCACTGGGTATACCCGACTAAAAACCCGCCTTGTCTCCTCACCGGGGAATCATTCCACCTCGAAACCACGGTTGTATTACTTCGAGGTGGACCCCTTTTCTGGCATATGTTCCAGTTCCATCGTCGTCAGCCTGCGTCCAGGCTCCGCTCCATACTCAGTCTGCTGCGTCTAGGTCAAATTTCTTCCTTCGCAGGACGTGCTCTACAAAGTGTTTTACTGTGTTCCAGCTCTCTCAACTGTTTATCATTTTCAGCACGACGTTTGTAGGGCTAATGACGGCGATTTCAGCTTCGAGTTGCTGACGGCTTTCGGGACCATCGGCGACAGCAGAAGAAAGTGTGTTCGCAGTCATCTAACGTTTCTTTCTCTTCATAGATACAGAATGGCGAGCGGCATTTCCCCATGCGATGCAGGTACTCTGTGAAATATCCGTGACCGGTTAGCATCTGTTTTTTCTGTTTTCACACACTTGCAACTCGGGAATCAGTTTATATGTCCACCTTCCTCCATGCTGTTCATTTTCCCAGCGAAATTGCCATTTTAGGAAGACTACGTGCGTTATCGCTTCTAGGCTCTGTGGTTGAGTCGTACTTTGCCTGGCGTTGAAGATCATCCGGCGCTCATATGCTTGTAGGTCTATGGGAACCATTCCGCCTATAACTAGGACAGCTTGTGCCGATACCATGCGATACGAGGATGTCACTCGTAGAGCAGCTATGCTCTGCCTAGACAGTAGTTTTCTAGCCCTGATTATCGGGTTTCCAAAGTAGTAGCCCAGATTTCAGACCCATAGAGGAGTATGCTCTTTCCAGCCTCCATGAGTAGCAGCCTCCTCTCACTTGGGAGGGGTCCACCAATGTTTGCCATCAGTCTACTTAGTTGAGTTGTTATTCGAACTGCTCTCGCTGTTGCATACTCTATCTGCTCTGAGGAGGTCAGTTTTGAGGCCAGTTTAATCCCAAGGTATTTAATCGATTTCTTCGTGGGGATAACCAAGTCGCCTGTGTTGATTTCGATCTCGATCGGAATGTGCCGTCTGGTTAGTAGAAGCAGCTCGGTTTTATGCATGGCCAGCTGTAGGCCGTGAGATTCTAACCAGTGCTTAGTCCCCATCATGACTTGCCGTAATCTAGGTTGGACTTCGTCTGTGTTTCTGCCCCTAATGACTGCTGAGATGTCGTCTGCGTATCCGACTAGGAAAGTATCCTCCGGCATCTCTATTCTTAGGATTTCATTGTAAGTCGCGTAAGAGGCTTCACCATCGTGGTGACATTTTCCTGATGCTTTATAAGCGTAGAGGATAGAGTTCGAATTCCTTAAACCCGTTAGATTGGCAGTTAAGGCACTACAGTTCATAGTTCTTGCCGCACTCGTTAAGCAAATAAATTACTTGTTATTATTACTCAAGTGGACGAAAACTTTTGGTCATGCACTGTTACTTTAACATACCATTTTATCTCTTTCTTCTTTTGTCTGTTTCTCCTGGTCTTTAAATATTAAACTAACTAAATAACCGGAGGCATTTTTTACCGTGTGTTTTTTTTTTCTTTCGTTGCATATTTTTAGGCCTCGAATTGAGAGACACATTTAATATGGCCAGCTGCACATAGGATTTCTTTTATTTTCCTAGCAAAGTAGGATACCCAATTCAAACGATTTACTGAAGCACTTCTTTCATTTCCATTTAATTTTAAATAAACACTCTTGGGTTAAAGCTTCGCAAATAAAACGGAAAAAACGATAAAAAAAAATGCAGGGCCTGCTTTAAGGGGTTGACTGAAGGTGGTAGATAACCTGCTTGCAAAAAAATAAAAAAATAAAAGCTGATGGGCACACAGGAGTAGCAGCAAAAGAGGTCAAACGTTTAAATCTTTAATTTCGAAAATCTTTTCAATATAAACGTTGGGGCCAGCCAACCAGCCAACATAACCACCAGAAAAAAAACCAAAAAAAAAGGAGGGAAAAAATACAAAGAAAACAGAATAAATAATGGGTGCCAGAAAGGGAATTAAAAGCTCAAAAGACATACTAAAAATAGGGGCACAGGCTTAAACCATTAAGAGCCCAACAACAATGCTCAATATTATCATCGTATTAAAAGAGGCACAAGTAAAGGGTATTTTTTATAGAGGTATAGAACTTTAAGTTGCAATAAAACAACGATGGATTATTCGATTGACATGAATTTTATTTATCCGAAAGATAATCTTGTGGCATTACATTTTAAATATGATTTCTGGCATATGACCGCCACGGCTGGCGCGGATGTAGTCCAATCTGGACGTCCAATTTTCGATGACTTTTTCCAACATTTGTGGCCGTATATCGGCAATAATACGGCGAATGTTGTCTTCCAAATGGTCAAGCGTTTGTGGCTTTACCGCCTAGACCAATGACTTTACATAGCCCCACAGAAAGTAGTCTAGCGGTGTTAAATCACAAGATCTAGGAGGCCAATTCACAGGTCCAAAACGTGAAATTAGGCGGTCACCAAACGTGTCTTTCAATAAATCTATTGTGGCACGAGCTGTGTGACATGTTGCGCTGTCTTGTTGAAACCACATCTCCTGGACATCAAGGTTATTCAATTCAGGAATGAAAAAGTTTGTAATCATGGCTCTATACCGATCACCATTGACTGTAACGTTCTGGCCACCATCGTTTTTGAAAAAGTACGGACCAATGATTCCGCCAGCCCATAAAGCGCACCAAACAGTCAGTTTTTCTGGATGTAACGGTGTTTCCACATACACTTGAGGATTACCTTCACTTCAAATGCGGCAGTTTTTTTTTGTTGACGTAGCCATTCAACCAGAAGTGCGCTTCACCGCTAAACAAAATTCGCTTATGAAAATCGGGAACAACGGTAATCTCGTTTTGGGCCCATTCGACGAATCTACGCCTTACTTGATGATCGTTTGGCTTCAATTCTTACACGAGTTGGACAAACCAAGATCCTTCCGCAAAATGTTGCATAAAGTGGATGGACACAGATCCAATTCCTATGCTCGATGGCGGATGGACTCATTCGAGCTTCTTCTGTACAGCGTCTCTGGGGATGCGAGTTATCAATAAGAGTAAACGTGGTGCGAAAACGTTCCATGGTTAATCGAATTAACTGCTCTGATGGACGATTTTGTCGACGATAAAATGGACGTAGTGCGCGATACGTTTTCCGCACACAGTACCATTATTTTCGAAATAAAATTGCACTATTTGCAAGCGTTGTTCAGGCGTGAGTCTATTCATGATGAATTGCCAAACCAAACTGAGAATGAATCACTTGACAGCTGTTAAATCGGTCGCCATCTTGAAAAGTAATGCCAACTTAAAGTTCTATACCTCTATAAAAAACACCCTTTATTTAAAGAGGCTTTTCATTGAAGTGCTGCTGCTGCTGTCTGCTGAATTAGTTTTTGAAGTTTGAAATTCATGCAGCTGTTTGGTCCTTAAAGGGTTTATAGATGGCAAGCATATTATGCTCAATGATGTGCATAAATTTATAGTTTTTAAACTTATTTTTTCGTTTTTGTTTTTTGTTCTTTTTATTGATCTACTTTTTATCTCTCCCCCCTTTACGTTTATATTCGTTGTCATAGTCATCATTGTCTTTATTTGGCCAGCAGAATACACTTCCTTGTGGTTATTGTAGCATAAAACTGATGATAATATTTGAATTGATAAAATATGCCAGGAATTTATTCAATTTCCGTTAGTTAAATAGATTTAAATAAACCTGCTGGTCAATGGAGAATTTATAAACAAACAAACAAAAAAATGGGGAATAATAATGCAGTTTTTAATTTAAATTTATATGAAGCATGACAAATAGTCCGGAAAGCATGATAAAGACAGACATACATACATACATACATAATTGGCCATTACAACCCTTCAGTCAGGATTACGGCCTAGCTTCTCACACCACTCATGTTATGTGCGTTAATTTTATACGTGAGTGGCGGGACCAACAGTTTAACGTCGACTCCGAACGACAGAATTTTGAGAAACTTTTTCATGGCAGTTTATTTTACTCTCAGAGTTTTTGCCAGAAATCTGCTGAGAGGAAGTCGCCGAAGAAATATTTTTTGTATTTTGTTTTGATGTCTGACCTGGGATACGAACCCGGGCTTTACGAATAGTAAGCCAACACACTACCTACTACACCACGGCGACTTCATAAAGACAGACTACGAATGTCTAAACATGCGATCAGAATGAAGTGTATTCCAGAGCATAGGAGCAATATGCATCGATTGAAAAAAATGGTAGTTAGATGGAGGCAAGGTCTGCAGTATACAGTGGGTGAGGTAAAACCCCTTCCCACTGGTGCTCAAACAGTTCCCGACCGGAGCCGTAATATGTAGCCGAGTGTTGTTATGATGGAAAATTACGAGCCCGTGTCTGATTGCATATTCAAAATATTTTTCGGCTAACGCCCGTTTGAAACGAATTAATTGTTGTCGGTGCAGTTTTCTAGTGATAGGTTTTAGCAGCTCATAATCGATCACACCTTTATTGTCCTTTAAAGCGTCAATTGTCTCTGGCTTGTCTGCTTATCTTTGACGGCACCCCACAAATAATAGTACAACCCTCTAGGCAGGATTACAACCTAGCTTCTCACACCACTTATGTTGTGTGTGTTTATTTAATAAAGGGTCCGCCAAATAACTTTTTTCTTTTGAAAATGCTTTAAAAAAAACTACTGAATATTTTCTCAAATTTCTTTTTTTATTTGAAAGTACAATCCTTCCGGTTAATAATGGAAAATAATTTCATTCAAATGGCTGCCTCGGCTGGCCATGCCGTAGCCTACACGATCGCGCCAATTTTTAAGCACATTATCGATTGTGTGCAGCTGTATTTCACCAATGGCTTCACGAATATTGTCCTTTAAAACGTCAATTGTCTCTGGCTTGTCGGCGGAACACTTATCTTTGACGGCACTCCACAAATAATAGTCCAACGGTGTCAAATCTCCGAGGTGGCTCCGAGGTGGCCAAACGACATCAGCTCTGCGGCTGATAATGCGATCTTCAAAAACAGGGTGCAAAACATCGAGTGTAGCTTCGGCTGTGTGGCACGTAGCGCCGTCCTTTTGAAACCAAATGTTGCCAATATCCTCCTCTTCAATTTTTGTGAACAAAAATTCGTTCAACATGGCCCGATAACGATCGCCATTGACTGCAACGGCCACTCCTTGCTCATTTTCGATGAAAAATGCCCCAATTATGCCTCTGGACCAAAATCCGCACCAAACAGTGACTCGTTTTGGGTGCTTTTCGTTTGGGCTATTCAATGTATGCGTGCGGGTTTTCTGTGCCCCAAACGCGACAATTTTACTTGTTTACATACCCGCCAAGATCAAAATGAGAGCTTCATCTGGAAAGATAATTTTTTTTTTGCCAAAATCGGCATTTTCTGTAAGTCGATCGCAGGCCCACTTAGCGAAGCGAAAACGCCTTGGATGGTCAATTGGCTTCAACTCCTGAACCACAATTGGACTTTATATGGCGTCATACCAAGGTCTTTATGCAAAATTCGTCTCAATGATGTCTCCGAAATGTTCAAATGTTGTTGAGAACGACGGTGAATTGATGTTGATGGCGCTTCACGCACCGTTTCTGCCACAGCAGCAATATTCCCGGGTGTACGCACTGTTTTTGGCTTTTCACGCTTTGGTTTATCGATGGAAGGATGCCAGTTTCTTTCACTCTTTTCACAAGATAACGAACATACGGAGCTGACGGGTGCTTCTCTTCTTCCAAAATCCGTACGCAATTTTCGCACACATTCTGCAACATTACCATGATTTTCAAAGTAATTTCGCAATATTCCACAGCGTTGTTCAAGCGTATACACAACCATATTCGTTCAGCGGAAGGATAAAACGAATTATCTGTCAAATCAGACATGAGGTAAGTGTTACTATTCACGAAATAAGCACTAGTTGAACAAAAAAACATTAGATGGCGGACCAGATACAAAGCATTACCTTGGCACCATGGATATTCTGCTTAGCAGTAGATTTTGGTTATTGCCCGCGCTTCACCTATGATTTCTTACTGTTGAAGTGCTCATTATGAATCCATTTTTCGTCTCCCATGATAATTCGATGTAGAAAGGATTTCTTTTTCGTGAGTCACCCAACGAATGAATCCTGCTGCATTTAAAAGCTTGGAAATGATTGCTTGAGTCACGCCTAATAATAGCTCAAGATCTTCTTGTAACTGATTCAAATCTTGGTCGAATTCGGAATACTCTTTGTTGGCTTTGATGTCGAAATCGTCATCTTCAATAATTTCATTATGCTGTGCAGAAATCAGCTGCTCAAGACAGTGGCGGTCGTTAGAACAAATACATGGAACATGCACATCCTCTTCGAAATTATCAGAGCAACGACAACGATCATTATGTTGCATTTTCATCCGGTGAATGTGTTCACCTAACAGCCAGAGTCCTGTCAAAACAATAAATACTCTCCGCCGTGGCTAAATTTCATTTCATTTAATATTTTCAAACTATATTTGCCGTCAGATCCTACAGGAGTCGACTGTCTGCCGCTTGGAGTTTGACTTTTCCAAACAAAAGTCGAGGATGCCGTTTTTAATGGACCCCAACAATGATATGCCATATCCCCTACGGCTGTCTTTTCCTACCCATAGATATTACGATGTTCACAGCATCGTCCCCGACAAGAGGCATAAGATATTCAATAATATACTCTCTGTACTCTACTATACATCCCCTATTCATGGCAAATTTGGAAATGAGAACATTTTGAGCATGGAAAGTGTCATGTTTTCGCACAATAAAGCCGATGTTTTGTATTCTTTCGTAGCCAAGAATCAGTTTTGGTTGCACCACTGCACACATGAGAGGAATTGAGGAATTTTTCTTTGCAATTTTGCTAGAAGATTACTAAGTGGAAAAATTTTTTCAATTTTCGGTTTTATTTGAGATATCTGCGCCAGGCTTTGAACCACGGGCACTTGTCTAGACTACGCTGACTTTTTATCATTGCTTTTGCTGTGTATTAGGACTGAAAAAATTCTCGGACCACGATCGTACAAATTTTTTTTTTTAATTTTATTCAACACATTTTTCGCCCCTTTAAACGTCTATGAAAAGTCTTAAACGTGTAAAATAAAATTTTAATGTAAAACTATCATGACAACACTACTATCATTTCGTTACAGATGAACGGACATGCATACATATCTATGTGCCATTAATAAACAATAAAGCATTTAATTTAAAAGAAATGTTTTTTATAAAATACTTCTACAAATGCAAACTCAATTATAGTAAGTGATGAGAATCTATTTTATTATGCACCGTACGCTCAATTTTATGTTAATGCAGCTCAATTTCATTATATTGATGGATTAGTTTTGTAAGGATACGCTATACTTATGCTGCTCCTTTGTAAAAAAAAAAACAGGGAGAGAAAAAAACAAAATCCACGAAATGCTAAAAAAAATTTCGCTCTCTTTTACACTCTTTATCACTTCCCCCACTCCAATTGCTGGTTATAATTTTCCAAAAAACCGATGGTATTAATAAATACTCTTATTAGACTGTCTATCATGGCGTATGAGTAATAAAATAATATTAACCAGCCAACCCCCTAGGAATTTGATTAATTTCATGTTGCGTATACGACTGCATGTATGTCTGTCTCAGGTTATGCTTACAATGATGGCCTCAACTGCAATGTGCAGTGTTGAGTGGGTGCATGTGTATGAGTAAGTGTTAAATATGCTAAATGTTTACATCTTAACATATGATGTCTATGCATGTGTTTAAGGCAGATAGAGAGAGAGAGACCCAAAGCGAGAGCAAGAGCAAAAGTACCAGAATGTTGCAGAATATTTAATGAATGCTTAATAATGATGAATGCTTAATAATAATGATGTTGTGCTGGGTGATATTATGTATGCGTGTGAGTTCCTCTGTGCTTATGTGCGTATGTGAATTGTAGACTTTATAAGAGTAATGTGTTATAAAAATTAATATTGTTTTGTTTCTGTTGCTCTTTTTTTTGTTGTTGCTATTGTTATTGTTTTTGTAATAAATACTTAATTTGTATGTGCAAAGAAAAAAAAAATTCACATTAAATTACCGTATGTGAGCAGACTAAATAAACAAAAACCAGGCCAAACAAACAATGTCTGATAGAAATAGGCCTCATCATCATCTTTTAACTTTACTAGTAGTTATGTTGTAGCTTTAAATTTAGTTTTAGCTTTAAAAAAAAAGGAATATTTTTGGTGTGCATACGAGGAGCGCAGTTTTGGAAATCCTAATATACAGTGAGCGTCAAAAGTGAATAAACACCACTGAAATAATTCATTTTCTTAGGATAGCGAGAAAAGTAAATATAGTAAATAAAAGTAAATAGTTGAATAAATTTCCAAAAATAAAAACGTTTAAAATGTTAAAACAAAAAAACAATTCATGATAAGGGAACTTTTTTTATACTTATGGCGCTCACTATAAATTATAAATCTTTCTGAAAGTCTGTTTTTTTGTTTGTTTGTTAGCCAATCACGCCTGAACGCCTGGACCGATTTTCTTGAAATTTGGGATCGAACTTTTGTCGGTGCAGGTTATAGGCAATAAATCTTTTCAAAATTTTGACCAAAAGGGGAGAAAAAATGGGACAAAGGGAGAAGAAATGGACAAAAATTAGTACTTTTATGCATAAATGCTGTATTTTATCTGTTTTATAGGTATGTTTTTACGATTTAGCTTGGTTAAGTTTCCCAAATAGCTATTGGAGGTGTTCCGTTTCTAAAGTTGGACCAAAAGAGGTCCAAAAAGGGGGAAAGGAGCGAAAAACGGGCAAATTGAGTGCATAGCCAATCACGCCTGAACGCCTGGATCGATTTTCTTGAAATTTGAGATATAGATCTAGCTTTTGTCGGTGCAGGTTATAGGCAAAAAATCTTTTCAAAATTTTGACCAAAAGGGGAGAAAAAATGGGACAAAGGGAGAAAAAATGGAAAAAAAATAGTACTTTTATGCATAAATGCTGTATTTTATCTGTATTAAAGGTATTTTTTTACGATTTAGCTTGGTTAAGTTTCCCAAATAGCTATTGGAGGTGTTCCGTTTATAAAGTTGGACCAAAAGGGGTCCAAAAAGGGGGATAGGGGCGAAAAACGGGCAAATTGAGTGCATTTATATTTAGGACATAGAGTATTCAAAAAACTGGGTTGTTTGTAAACCGGTTTCCGAATAATTTGAAAAATTACATTTTTTAAGGAACCGGTTTCAAAACCGGTTTCGAAACCGGTAAACCGGTTTTTTATTTATTGTTATTTTTAATGCAAAAATGACTTAATAATAATTTTTTTTTTTAATTTAAAGAAAAATGTATACAATAGGGTGTCCCATGGCCACCTTTTTTGCAGAAATTCCTCCCAAACGATGCCTGTTAATGCATTAATGTTAATGAATTAATAATACAGTGCACGCGCGCTAATGTGAACACCGCATTATATGAACACCGCTTAATGTGAACATGTTTTTTGTTTCATTGACTACTCTAAAAGATGAACAAATGTAAAAAGCCCTATAATTTGAACAGATTTTTTTTTTTTAATTGAACGTTAAAATTCTGTGCTTATTAGTTGCGGGAATCCTCGTTTTAGGTGTACATATATAGAGTCACACATACGTACCCCCTTAAAATCATATTTTTAAAAATGATAATATATGGACAAGTCAACTGATTTTTGCCCAAATTTTTTGTTTTCCGTCACAGCCGAACAAATTATATTACATTCGCCCCAAAAACCAGTTGACTTGTCCATATATTATTGGGCAAATTCCAATCTTGGCCTTTTTCTCGGCACTCGGCTGCGGAAACCGTTCTTTCTCAAAACACTTCGAACTGTTTCGGAATGCACAATAACACTGTGATCACTTTCCGAGGTATTTCGTATTTCTACGGCTGTAGTCGTAGGATTTTTATCCACAATACCTTTTATATACCGGGCTACCCTTGGAGAAATTTTATACGAAATATACATACGTCGTACGTATAATTTTCTGTGCTGCCATATTGGTTTTAAGCAAACTGCAGTCACAAATTCATAGATTTTGGGAATCTTTTTTCTTTATTTAAGTAAATGTGTCGTTACAGACGCTGATGGAAAGAAATTTTAGATTCGAAGGGGTACGTATAATTATCTGTGTGACTGTATATGTATGCGTTAGTACATCTGCTTGCATATTTATTCTTCATTTGCTACTTAAATACTGTGAAGAAAGTTTGTGAAGATTAAATTATAAAATGTGTCTTAAAAAAAAGTAAAAAAATTCATAAATAATGATTTTTGTTTAAAAGATGGTATAATTCTGTTTTAAAACTTTCGGTATTCGGAAATGTGGACAATTCGCAAAAGTGAACAATGCCAGTTTTAATTAGTTCACATTAGCGAGCGTGCAGTGTATATATATATACTTAAGGTACTGATTTTTGTATTTTTTTAGGTGTTAATAATAAAAATTTTTAAATTTCTTCAACAACAACAAATAATCACTGTGTTTTTCTTTAATTTAAAAACATTTTTCATTTTTTAAACTAATCCAAACTACATAACCCGCGCAACGCCGGGTACAATCTGCTAGTAAAATATATCTTTAAATTAAATTTCTTGTAATTTCATTGGTAACACACACCTCATTATCATTTTTATTTTATTGCAACAAGTACTACAGTTCACTTCCCACTGAAGTTAAATAGGCTTAGCTTTTTCCCTCTGGATATATAATTTGATTTCTAGACAAATTCTTAAAGGCCTAATGTTTAATTTAGATAACAGATCGTCTCCACCTTATCTATTATTATTTTGCTATTCATGCAGAGCCTGTCATTGTATGCAAATATAACACATTTCTTCGGTACAATCAATCCATACCTTCCAGTTTGGCATGTTTGCCCCAATCTATTGCTCTTCCGTGCGTAGTTGCTTTTTGCATCGCTTAATCCAGGACACATTTGATAGTGAAAAAAGAAAGACAATAAATACCCTCGTCGTTCGCCAAATTGTGATGCCAAGAAAAAGGATGTAATGGGCACTAAAGCCTCCACGCCGCTTATGGGGCCAAGACCCTACTTTAGAACGCACGCTGTGGAGTGGGAGCTAATGTTTGGAAATATAGTGTGAACTTAGCAATGAAGGTTAGGTTAGGTTAGGTTAGAGGACGTGTACTTGCCAATTAAGACAAGTACAGTACCCGGAGGTCGAATTGACCCATTGTACAACGTCCTAGTTTCTTACACCACTTATGTTGTGTGTGTTAATTTTTATACATGAGTGGTGGGACCTGCAGTTTAAAGTCGACTCCGAACGACAGATTTTTGGGAAACTTTTTGATGGCAATTTTATTTACTCTCAGAGTTTTTCCCAGAAATCTGCTGAGAGAAAGTCGCCGAAGAAAATAGTTTTTGTATTTCGTTTTGATGTCTGCCCTGGGGCTCGAACCCTGGCTTTACGTCTAATAGGCCAACACACTACCTACTAGACTACGGCGACTTCTAGCAACTAAAGTTATACTCGTATTCGTTGTTTTACAGTAAACATTATGTTAACAGACACTGTTAAGTAAACATAGTTGGAAAATATGGAAGTGCCTTTTCCTTTTTTACCAAATATAGCCTCCATAAATCGGCTAAAAATCTAGAAAATTTAAAAATGTAGGGTTTTCGGACCCAGTGGTCTAGATAGCTAGTTTATCAAGGATTCCAAAACAGTTTTCATAACGGTTGGATAAGCTTTGGAACCGGAGATACAGCCAATGAAGCTATCTTTCTTATAAGAACAAAAAAGTGCCCTCCACAAATTGTATAAAATTCGATCAAATTTAAAAAGGTGCGGTTTTCGGATCTAGTAAGCTGGATAGCTATTGAATCAAGTATTCCAAAACAGTTTTCCTTATGGTCAAGCTTTACTTGTTACCGGAGATTTAGGCGACAAAGAAAACTTTCTTCTAAATTAGCAAAAAAAAAGTGCTCTATATAAATCGGGGTAAAAAATTGTACCCAGTGGAGGAAATGGACCTAGTGGGCTGGTTAGCCATAGTCTCAAGGATTCCAAAACAGGTTTTCTTACGGTCGAGCGTTACTTGGAACAGAAGATATAGGCAACAAAGCTAACTGTTTTTATATGAGCAAAAACAGTGCTCTATATTAATGAACTTAAAAATTATAATAATTCTCATTGAGTTAATATGCGTTTATATATATAGAGCCAAGAAAATGTCGTATTTTTCTCGAGTTGCCTTTCTTTGGTAGATGACTTGCATTTTTGTTAATGACTTGCATTTTGCTGGTCAATGACTCAAATTTTTTTTTAGCCAACGACTTGCATTTTTGGTAGATGACTTGCATTTTTTGGTCAATGATTTGTATTTTGTGGTCGATGACTTGCATTCTTTGGTAGATGACTTGCATTTTTGGTCGATTACTTGCATTTTGCTTGTCGATGACTTCAATTTTTTTTTGCCGATAACTTGCATGTCCCTGATTTACATCTTTTTCATCGATTACTTGTAGTTTTTGGTCAATGACATGCATTTTTTACATAGGACACTTTGTTTTACACATTTGCGGAAAACAATTAGCTTTGTCGCCTATATTTTTTAGACCCCAAGAAACGTCCTGAAGTCGTCGTAGTCTAGTAGGTAGTGTGTTGGCTTATTAGACGTAAAAGCCAGGGTTCGAGCCCCAGGCTAGACATCAAAACAAAATACAAAAAGTATTTCTTCGGCGACTTCCTCTCAGCAGATTTCTGGCAAAAACTCTGAGAGTAAATAAAATTGCCATGAAAAGTTTCTCAAAAATCTGTCGTTCGGAGTCGACTTTAAACTGTAGGTCCCACCACTCATGTATAAAATTAACACACACAACATAAGTGGTGTGAGAAACTAGGACGTTGTACAATGGGACAATTCGACCTCCGGGTACTGTACTTGTCTTAATTGACCTAACCTAACCTAACCTAACTTCCTGCCGTAAAGAAACTAGTTCTGTAATCCTTGATACCAAGGCTATCCGGCCCATTTTTTTCCTATTTAGCCCGATTTATATAGAGCACATACACATGTAATTATTTTTAAATTATAGAATTTAAAGCATACTTCTTGGAAATTTCCATAAAGCTATGAAAGCATACTTTTAGGTGAGTTTTAGTTTAAAATGAATTTTTTCGTGTATAAAACTGTCATTAGGACTTTTTGCTATTAAGAGGAGGCGTACTTTATAAGTCTCTAAACATATGTACTTTTAAGTTAGTTTTTGTTGTAGGTGGAGTATTAAAGCAAAATTTCTGATCAATAAAAATGCCAGTTAGGCCCTTTCATAAATTTCTAATAACAGGATAATATTGCATGTGTTGTTTTTTAATTTCTTGTGATAGATTTTTCCAATTTTTCAATTCCAGTAAATGAACAAAACTACTGTGTGTGTGTCTTTTCGTCTGACAGTCTGTCTGTTCAATATTAAATGATTCAATAACAGCAAGAACAACAAAAATGTTGAAAAAAAATAAACAAACAAACCAAAGGTACAAAAATCTTTAGGGAAATTAAGCAAATGTTTTTATTGCAAATACTACGAACACAACGATGAGGAAATTAACAAGACTACACAGACACACAATGAAGGTTGTCAAGTAAAAAATAAGAGAAAAACAAGAAACATTTACTTTGAAGGACAGGTTGATTTTAGGCGAAAAAGAAAAAAAGAAAGTACAGCATACATTAAGGATGATACATGTGCATATAAATATGCAAACATATGATATACTAAAGGGTGTTTTTTTATAGAGGTATAGAACTTTAAGTTGGCATTACTTTTCAAGATGGCGATCGATTTAACAGCTGTCAAGTGATTCATTCTCAGTTTGGTTTGGCAATTCATCATGAATAGACTCACGCCTGAACAACGCTTGCAAATAGTGCAATTTTTATTTCGAAAATAATGGTTCTGTGCGGAAAACGTATCGCGCACTACGTCCATTTTATCGTCGACAAAATCGTCCATCAGAGCAGTTAATTCGATTAACCATGGAACGTTTTCGCACCACGTCTACTCTTATTGATAACTCGCATCCCCAGAGACGCTGTACGGTGCGTACAGAAGAAGCTATTGCTGCTGTAGAGCGTAGCATTGAGGAAGACCCGAATGAGCCATCGAGCACACGAATTGGATCTGTGTCCATCCACTTTATGGAAGATTTTGCGGAAGGATCTTGGTTTGCGTGCTTACAAAATCCAACTCGTGCAAGATTTGAAGCCAAACGATTATCAAGTAAGGCGTAGATTCGTCGAATGGGCCCAAAACGAGATTACCGTTGTTTCCGATTTTCATAAGCGAATTTTGTTTAGCGATGAAGCGCACTTCTGGTTGAATGGCTACGTCAACAAACAAAACTGCCGCATTTGGAGTGAAGGTAATCCTCAAGTGTACGTGGAAACACCGTTACATCCAGAAAAACTGACTGTTTGGTGCGCTTTATGGGCTGGTGGAATCATTGGTCCGTACTTTTTCAAAAACGATGGTGGCCAGAACGTTACAGTCAATGGTGATCGGTATAGAGCCATAATTACAAACTTTTTCATTCCTGAATTGAATAACCATGATGTCCAGGAGATGTGGTTTCAACAAGACGGCGCAACATGTCACACAGCTCGTGCCACAATAGATTTATTGAAAGACACGTTTGGTGACCGCCTAATTTCACGTTTTGGACCTGTGAATTGGCCTCCAAGATCTTGTGATTTAACACCGCTAGACTACTTTCTGTCGGTCACAGCATGCTACGGAATTTATGGGCGGTCATTGATTCAACTCCTTTTGCAATTCGTATGCAACTTGCTAAAACTTATTTGATTCCTGTGCTATTGTATGGGTGCGAAATTTTTGCAAACTGCGATAGTAATGACAACCGGAAATTAAACTTGGCATACAACAATATAGCAAGATACGTATTTCTTAAAGGTCGCCGGGATCATATTTCTCATTTAGCGTATCAGATATTTAGTGTGAAATTTGATAATCTTCTGAAAATTAAATGCCTCATTCTATTTCATAAAATTATTAATACGGGACAGCCGGAATATTTAGTAGACCGTATTAAGTTTGCTAGGTCATGCCGAGGCATGAAGATTATTCAACAACGTTACAGGACTCTTCTGTCACAGCGACAGTTCTTTATACACACCACTAGTCTCTGGAATTCCCTACCAAACTACATCCAAAAGTTAGGCAATGCAAACGCGTTCAAAAAGGAGTTATTTAAATTGTTCTCTTAATGAAAAGTTTGTTACGTTCTTAGCATGTTTATTATATCGGTTAAATATTTATCCTTACTTTTCTATACCAATTTTTGTAAATATTTCTTTTTTATATCTTTAGAATTCTTTATCTTTTTTACCTTTTTTATTTTTTATTTTCCTAAAATAATTAAATCAATTAAATTATATTTCTACTCAATTTTAATATTTTAATATTTTAATTAATTTGTTTTTTATATTAATTTGTTAGTCTTACTTAATTTCTTATATTTCATAATTTTCATTATTTTTTTTTATGTATTATATCTTATTGATCCTAAGCATAGCACTATAACTTATAAGATTAAAATCTTGTTGTGTTATGTTAATTATAATAAATAAATAAATAAATAAATAAAATAAATAGAAAAAATAGAAATAGAATATCAAAACAAGCATTGGTCTATGCGGTAAAGCCACAAACGCATGACTATTTGGAAGACAACATCCGCCGTATTATTGCCGATATACGGCCACAAATGTTGGAAAAAGTCATCGAAAATTGAACGTCCAAATTGGACTACATCCGCGCCAGCCGTGGCGGTCATATGCCAGAAATCATATTTAAAATGTAATGCCACAAGATTATCTTTCGGATAAATAAAATTCATGTCAATCGAATAATCCATCGTTGTTTTATTGCAACTTAAAGTTCTATACCTCTATAAAAAAACACCCTTTATAAAGGGTTGAATGCTTCGTGTGCTTAGATTTCAAAAGCGAGGGAAACCTCCTCGTTGAGAGCATAGATAGGCTGCCTCACACAGATATTGAACTCATGATCTCACGATCCAACTGCAGAGATAGCAAGCCTTTCATTAAATAAATGACACTTGAGATGAAAGATACTTAACCACTAAATGCCTAGCGCTTTATTAAGGATGCTATTTAAACATAAGAACTAAAGCATATTTTAAGGCGCATAATAAATACTTAGTTTGAGAGGATGTTTTCATATTTTCTGTTTTAATTAAACTTGTTATACGAGTTCCCTATTATTTTTTAATTTCAAAAGCATGTCAAGAGATAATAAATGAACGCAAAACAATTGAAGAGTGGTGGTGGTGGCTCGTGGTTCGTGGCTGAAATAAGTGGTGGTGGCTTACAAGTATTTATGAAAACTTTATTATTATTACGTACGATGTTATTAAAACCAATAATTCATGTTTTCCCCAGGAGCAATTCCAAGTGGCTCTCAATGTAAGGGGTTATCAATTACACTGAGGCCTAGTTGGACGGTGCAATGGAGAAAAATTATAAAAACTGCTGTGACAGCCAGGAACGAATACTAATATTTGATTAGTTTTTTCAATCATTTACAATTTGCCAATGACGTTGCAGCATAATAATAATGAAGGAGATTGCTGCACTATAACATCGGGTTTCTTGTAAGTATCTTCACCTCAATAAGCTCTTTAATAGGCCCAGGAAAACTCGAGAATGGGAACTTTATAACACCAAGAAAAGGAAGCTTAAATTTTATATTAAAAGAGAGAAAGTGTCTTCATGGACTGGTTTCATGGAGCGGCTTCTGTGGCGATATTGATTCCTCTGCTAAGGCCAGCCATCTCCGTAAAATATTAAGTTCCTCTAACATATCTTCGGATTGTATTCAGAGACCTGATGATAGTTAAACTGTCTACAATCATGTAAGTCAAGAACCCTCTCATGATCTGAGCATCAATCTTCAATTCATATAATCTGAAATCAAGAACCCAATATGAGATGGCATCACACAATCAAAATTGGAAAGAATATTTTCTTCCCTAATATAGGGTGTTTTTTTATAGAGGTATAGAACTTTAAATTGCAATAAAACAACGATGGATTATTCGATTGACATGAATTTTATTTTTATCCGAAAGATAATCTTGTGGCATTACATTTTAAATATGATTTCTGGCATATGACCGCCACGGCTGGCGCGGATGTAGTCCAATCTGGACGTCCAATTTTCGATGACTTTTTCCAACATTTGTGGCCGTATATCGGCAATAATACGGCGAATGTTGTCTTCCAAATGGCCAAGCGGCTTGTGGCTTTCCCGCATAGACCAATGACTTTACATAGCCCCACAGAAAGTAGTCTAGCGGTGTTAAATCACAAGATCTTGGAGGCCAAATCACAGGTCCAAAACGTGAAATTAGGCGGTCACCAAACGTGTCTTTCAATAAATCTATTGTGGCACGAGCTGTGTGACATGTTGCGCCGTCTTGTTGAAACCACATCTCCTGGACATCATGGTTATTCAATTCAGGAATGAAAAAGTTTGTAATCATGGCTCTATACCGATCACCATTGACTGTAACGTTCTGGCCACCATCGTTTTTGAAAAAGTACGGATTCGGATGATTCCACCAGCCCATAAAGCGCACCAGACAGTCAGTTTTTCTGGATGTAACGGTGTTTCCACATTAACTTGAGGATTACCTTCACTCCAAATGCGGCAGTTTTGTTTGTTGACGTAGCCATTCAACCAGAAGTGCGCTTCATCTCTAAACAAAATTCGCTTATGAAAATCGGGAACAACGGTAATCTCGTTGTGGGCCCATTCGACGAATCTACGCCTTACTTGATGATCGTTTGGCTTCAAATCTTGCACGAGTTGGATTTTGTAAGCACGCAAACCAAGATCCTTCCGCATAATCTTCCATAAAGTGGATGGACACAGATCCAATTCCTGTGCTCGATGGCGGATGGACTCATTCGGGTCTTCCTCAATGCTACGCTCTACAGCAGCAATAGCTTCATCTGTACGCACCGTACAGCGTCTCTGGGGATGCGAGTTATCAATAAGAGTAAACGTGGTGCGAAAACGTTCCATGGTTAATCGAATTAACTGCTCTGATGGACGATTTTGTCGACGATAAAATGGACGTAGTGCGCGATACGTTTTCCGCACAGAACCATTATTTTCGAAATAAAATTGCACTATTTGCAAGCGTTGTTCAGGCGTGAGTCTATTCATGATGAATTGCCAAACCAAACTGAGAATAAATCACTTGACAGCTGTTAAATCGGTCGCCATCTTGAAAAGTAATGCCAACTTAAAGTTCTATACCTCTATAAAAAACACCCTTCGCCGCAATAAGCTCTTTAATAGGGCCAGGAAAACTCGAGAATGGGAACTTTACAACACCAAGAAAAGAAAGCTCAAATTTTATATTAAAAGAGCGAAAGTGGCTTCATGGACTGGTTTCATGGAGCGGCTTCTGTGGCGATATTGATTCCTCTGCTAAAGCCAGCCATTTCCGTAAAATATTAAGTTCCTCTAACATATCTTCGAATTGTATTTAGAGATCTGATTACAGTTAAACTGTCTACAATCATTGAAACGGTTGATCTACTTCTTTACTTCTTTACAATTTTTTTATTTACCTTCAGAGTTTTTGCCAGAAATCTGCTGAGAAGAAGTCGCCGAAGAAATACTTTTTGTATTTTGTCTTGATATCTGGCCTGGGGCTCGAACCCTGGCTTCACGTCTAATAAACCAACACACTACCTACTAGACTACGGCGACTACCTTCAGACCAATTAGTCTCTGCTTCTTTATATTGCAGATGCAGGAAGGAATTCTTGTTCGTTATATTCGAAACTCGATTAACAATTCGTCTCTCTTGTATGGTTTTTAGCAAGTCTACACTATCGACAGACTGGTTAAGACAATACTGCACGCACTTATCTCACGGGTTGAGAGATTCTTGCAAGTTAAGGATTATAACGCAGCTGCTGTCTTTCTTAATAGGAGTTGTTTGTCCTAATGGAACAAGATCGGTCTTGCTAAGCTAATTTAATTCCCTAAATGTCGACTGGTTACCTCCTCCGTCGGAGGTACACAGTGCTAGAGGGTTTTAAGTAGGCGAACTGCGAAAGATCGGGATTTTTCTCCACTTTTTTGAAACCTTGCAGTTAATTCACTCCATACTTGGCTTACATTCTGGGGAAACAAAGTCATCGCTTGTGCTAACAACATTGCCACAGCAATCGGGTATGTGTTCACATGCACTCAATCTGCACTTAAAATCCAGCCTTGCAAAACTGGTGCAAAGTTTTTTATGAGGAGGTGCAAAATAAAGGGTCCGCCAAATAACTTTTTTTTTTTTTTGGAAAATGCTTTAAAAAAAACTACTGAATATTTTCTCAAATTTCTTTTTTTTATTTGAAAGTACAATTCTTCCGGTTAATAATGGAAAATAATTTCATTCAAGTGGCTGCCTTGGCTGGCCATGCAGTAGCCTACACGATCGGTCCAATTTTTAAGCACATTATCGATTGTGTGCAGCTGTATTTCACCAATGGCTTCAAGAATATTGTCCTTTAAAGCGTCAATTTTCTCTGGCTTGTCGGCGTAACACTTATCTTTGACGGCACCCCACAAAAAATAGTCCAACGGTGTCAAATCGCAGCTCCCAGGTGGCCAAACGACATCAGCTCTGCGGCTGATAATGCAATCTTCAAAAACAGGGCGCAAAACATTGAGTGTAGCTTAGGCTGTGTGGCACGTAGCGCCGTACTGTTGAAACCAAATGTTGCCAATATCCTCCTCTTCAATTATTGTGAACAAAAATTCGTTCAACATGGCCCGATAACGATCGCCATTGACTGTAACGGCCACTGCTTGCTCATTTTCGAAGAAAAATGGCCCAATTATGCCTCTGGACCAAAATCCGCACCAAACAGTGACTCGTTTTGGATGCGTCGGCTTTTCAATGTATGCGTGCGGATTTTCTGTGCCCCAAATTCGACAATTTTGCTTGTTTGCGTACCCGCCAAGATCAAAATGAGCTTCATCTGCAAAGACGATTTTTTTTTGCCAAAATCGGCATCTTCTGGTGTAGGCTACTACTGCATGGCCAGCCGAGGCAACCACTTGAATGAAATTATTTTCCATTATTAACCGGAAGGATTGTACTTAATAATAATAAAAAAAGAAATTTGAGAAAATATTCAGTAGTTTTTTCTTTTTAAAACATTTTCAAAATAAAAAGTTATTTGGCGGACCCTTTACCTCCACTTTCTTTACTTTAAACAATAAAAGACCAGAAAATATTTCATGAAATTTAAAATTTTAAAAAGAAAATGAAAACTATATTCAAACAATCATAAAGCCAGCCGTTTAAAAAGGCCTCAATGTGTGTATGTGCGTTACATTATCATCTACACTCAAATACACTGTTTTGTAAATCAATCGTTGTGTTAATGGATTCTCGGTTTGTTTATATTTTGTAAAGCTATTGAACTTCTTGTTGTTGTTGTTGCTGTTGTTTTTAGGCATTCATCGTGTTTTTGGCTTTTGCTCTCTCTCTCTCTCTCTCTCTCCCTCTCTCTTGCAACACTTCTTGTGCTCTTAATTTCATATTTTTTTGTTTGTGTTGTTTTGATTTTTTTCTGTTGGTTTTGTGTTTAATAATCTCAATCTGTGAGTTTTTAAACATCAAGGACAAAGCATAAAAAATATGAAGAGTATTTTGTGAGAGTGTGTGTACACCCACATACATTATAATCCCTAATATACACGCACAGAAATCGAAATACAACATTGTAGCCTCGCACAGTTTCTGGCTCTCCGCTCTTTGTTTGCCAGAAGCAAGAGCGCAAGAGAGTAGGAGAGTGGAAAAAAAGCATGAAAAAAAAGCTGAACCAATCCATTCATAAAAATTCTTTCTCCAATTCATGCAATTTATTGAAGCTTTAACTTTCAAGTGGGGATTTTTCGTTATTTTATTTTTTATTTTTTTTTTACTGCCTCTACTCTGCTGCCAGTACTTCTCTGCTTCTCTGCTTCTTGTTTTTGTTCGTCTATAAATAAAAATTTGACTGTTTGTTGTGGTTCTTTTTTCTTTTTTTTCAGTTTTTGGTATGGCGGCCACGAGTGTTTTAATGGCAAGAACTTTAACTTTCTTTCAAGATAATTTGTTGTGTTGTGAGCGTACACGTGTATTTTAAACATGAAAATTTTTTAAAGCAATTTTCTTTAAATTTTCTTAAAATTTTCCTTTACTTTCTGGTTTTCGAAAAATATTTTTTCTTCCAAGTTTATAGGCTCATGTTTCACTAGATTTTTAGGCCATTAAAAGCGAAGTAAGTGAAGTAGTCGAACTGTGGTGAAGGTTGATGATTTGCGTATAACTTTTGTGCCCATCTGTGAGCAAAAGAAGAATGCTAACAACAGTACATTCTGTTTGCCGAACAACTTCTGATTAAAACTCTGACATCTGATACAAAATGTTGTATCTGAAACTTAGATAGACATCGAAAATCATTACAATTCTTGAAAAAGAAGAGGATATCTTTCATTTGAAATATAATTTCTTTAATGAGAGGTTTGCCAAGTATTATTTAACAACCAAAGAACGCTTTTAAAATAGTTAAAAACCACTTACTAAAGTATTGATATTGATATCGTCGTGGTCTTGTAGGTAGTGTGTTGCTTATTAGACGAAAAGCCAGGGTTCGAGCCCCAGGCCAGACATCAAAATAAAATACAAAAAATTATTGCTTCGGCGACTTCCTTTCAGCAGATTGCTGGCAAAAACTCTGAGCGTAAATAAAATTGCCATGAGAAGTTTCTCACAAATCTGTCGTTCGGAGTCGGCTTTAAACTGTAGGTCCCAGCACTCATGTATAAAATTAACACACACAACACAAGTGGTGTGGGAAACTAGGTCGTAATCCTGACTGAAGGGTTGTAATGATCAATTATGTATGTATGTATGTAAAGTATTGATACAAACGTGGTCACTTTTCGAGCATTATGGTGTGACATACTGTCCAATGAATTGTCAAAATTATAACGAAATACGAAGAGAATGAAAGTATTACAGATGTGTTCACGCCTGTGCAGCATCACAATGTACGTTTTGCCGAAAATATCGCTTCTCTAAAAGAAATTGTGGCAAATAATTCCAATTTGGCGATTCATCAGCGTTACCACACGTTCCTATATCATACTCGGTTTCTTACGAGGGATTTTGCATTTGGATTTGATCCTTCTCACATATAAAGTCCAACTCACACAATAATAAAAGGCGACTAACCATTCACGACACCGTATACATACAGTGGCGACATTTCAAATAGCACGTTTAGTGTAAAAATTTTCATACACATTTTTTCTCTTTTATTTCTTCAATTATTTAAATTCTTTTTACAGTTATTTGTTTAATAACATGTTGTTGTTAATTTGTAAAAAAAAAAATTTTGCAAAAAAAGAAGTGTATTTTTAGAAACTGAAAGTTATTGTTTCTTTCTCGCTATATTCGCAGATATTTTAAATAGCACACGTCTTAAGATATTTAAAAAAAATTATATTTTGATTAATATAAACACTTTGATTAAGAAAAAAAGGTATAAAGTTGATAATTATTATATAATTTATTATTTAAAATATAAAGTATTACTATTATCATAGAATGGGGCGTGGCCAACACGCTAATCCAAGCTTTCGAAGATTTGTCCTTCAATACCGCAAGGACGGCCTGACATTTACCGAAATATCACAGAAACTGGATTGTTCGAGAAAAAAAGTGTATAACGCAATCAAAAATTATGAAAAAACTCAATCTTTTGAAAGCATCCCACGAAAAAGATCCAGAATAACGTCTCAAAGGACAGATAAATTAATAGTTAAAATGAGCCAAAGTGATCCTTTTTTAACTGCACCAAGAATACGAGAAAAAATTCAACAACAGTTGGGACTAAACATATCCACAAGTACAATAAAAAACAGATTACGAGAAAATAACTTGTTTGGGTGCATTGCCTGGCGTAAACCACATGTGTCCAAAAAAAAAATCGAATAAACCGAGTTAATTTTGCAAAGGTCCATTTAGAAAAACCACTTTCTTACTGGAATAATGTACTTTTCACGGACGAATCTAAGTTTAACCGCTTTGGTTCGGATGGAAGGTCATACGTAAGGCGAAATATAAACACAGAATTTGATCCAAGGTACACAAGAAAAACCAGTAAACACGGGGGTGGAAGCGTGCTTGTTTGGGGAAGCTTCTCATGGTACGGTGTGGGTCCTATAACACGAATAGAGGGTATAATGGACCAAATAGCTTACAAAAACATTTTAATGAATATACTGTTGCCATACGTTGAGGAAGAAATGCCTCTAAAGTGGAAGCTTGTACAGGATAATGATCCTAAACACACGTTAAAAAATGGTTTTCTTATAATAAAATTGATGTAGTACCTTGGCCAGCTCAATCTCCGGATTTAAATCCGATTGAGAATCTATGGCACGATGTTGAAAAGAGAATAGATCGTTCTAATGCTACAAATTTGAACATTTTATGGACTGAAATTCAAAAAGCATGGTATTCCATCCCTTTAGAAAGATGCCAATCACTGATTCAGTCAATGCATAGTCGATGCACAGCCGTTGTTAAAAATAACGGGTTTCCTACAAAGTACTGGTAGTATTAACAAATTTAAATTTATTTAACATAATAAAAATTTTGAATTAATCTTAAGTTTTAAATGAATTTTGGTTGCATTCTCATGTGTGCTATTTAATTTGTCGTTAAAAAAAACTTTATTTTTCAAAAAAAGATCCTGGAAGACCCATTACTGTCAATTCAAAAAGCTGTGATCGTATGAAAACCGAGGTTTTTTGGCCTGAAATTAAAGATTATACACTAAACATAAACCTGAGCCGCACAACATGATCGAGTTTTCCTTCATTCCAGAAGTTTTCAGAAAGAAGAAGAATTCCACATTTTGACAAGTTGAACTGGCCATCAAAATTATTTAATTTAATGCCATTAGACTGTTTCAATGTGATTGTGCATCAAAGACCGTGTCTCCGTGAATAATCCCTTAACGTAGAGGCATTTGACAATCAATATTTGTCATGATGATGACCGAAATATGCAAAGAACTGATTGAAAACTTATTCAAAAGGCTTGAGTACTGCAAATGATCAGAAGCGATCTTTGGAAAGGCATTATATTTCGTATATACAGGTACAACCATAATGAAGTAAAAGCTTCATTGAAATCATGGCTTTATGTGTGGGTTCATGTAACTTTGATTTTAAAACTCAAACATGAATAATAAGCACTTCTCTGTACGCATAAATGATAATCATTATAATTTGTTGTTGTTTTCATTTGATTCCCTAAGTAAAGTACAAAAAATTTCTTTCTTTATTTAAAGAAATCATATTTAAAAGAACTTCAAAAAAGTTTCTTAAGTACATTATAGTTCTACACATTTGATTGCATGTCTTCGCATAGTTTCATACACTAACATAAGCAAATTATAGTTTGGCATTTACTCAACCATGAAAGTGTTTAAAATCTACCGTTTCTTCGCTCATTACATTGTGTTGTGGTTGGTATTTTTAATTGATCATACAAAACATCTTTAATTTTAAGCTCTTTGCATAACCTCTCTCTTACTCTCTCCCTGTCTTAGTCTCAACTTCGTAAGATGCTCGTATACACCACTGCACAGTAATAAACAAAATCAAACAGAATATATGTATGTGTTGGTCAACTCAGACCCATATGCACCTACACATTGCATACACACATACAATGGCTTTTATCTTTGCCTCTTTAATTACAATAATAACAATTAAGGAAAAAATAAATACAATTGTTATTGTTATTATTATTGTTGCTTCTTCCTCTTGTTTTTTTTTGTGCTGCTGCTGCTGCTGTTCACATGTTCTTGCCCTTAAACACGAAGGCACAGACATACACAAACACATCCTTAAGGTAGTGGGTGTCAGTAAAAAGGAAAAAATATCGTAATTAAGAGCATCGACGACAACAAGAGAAGAGAAGACAAAACAACATTGCAGACATTATTATGAATGCAAAAAGAGACGGAGTGAAGAGAGAAAGCACATGCACACAATACATACAAATACAAACACAAATTAAATACAAAAAGAAATGAAAGTAAAGAATGAAAGAATATATAATTAAAGCATAGTTTTGGGGGCAATAAAAAATAATTTTTCATTTTTAATGTGTTTTATGCATGAAATGTTGCTTGCTCTGTGTAAAAAAAAGGATAGAAATTATTATTGTTGTTGTTGTTCTTAACAATTTTAAAGACAATTTATTAAGGCAAATATGAAAAGGGAATTGTTTTCTTTATAAATATAAAATTTATTTGCATTTCTTTTGTAAACAATAGGCTTTAAATGAAGCATAAATATTTATTTTTCTTTCGTTTAAAGCAGAATTTAATTAATAGGAGACCAAAATAAAGGATAGAACCATTAGTTCCTCCTATTGATTGTATTCAGGTTTATTTGTGAACCTCATCTTGAATCTTTTAATGTGAATTAATGGCTGCCTTCTGAAATGTATCAATACAAAGTTTGTATGCAGTTCTACTACGGTATATAAACTATATAAATATGCAAAGTAACCAAACAATGCATCAACTATAAATCCGATGCTCGATTGCTTTTTGAATGCGTTAAAAATACACATTGACGACGTTTTGAAATAGAATACATTGTATATATTTTGTACAGCGGCATTATGAAACACGATATTTTGTTCAAACACAAAGCAACTAACATTTTGGAAGGCAGCCAATTTTATTTTAATGCACTATGTTTCCAGGTCCAGTGAGCAGTAAGTTAACTTACTAAATGAGTGATCGGAAGTTCATACCGCAGTTCTGGCATCTTGAAGCAGAAACAAAAGGAATACAAAAAATTTTTTCTTTATAAAAAAAAGCACACAACCCTATAGAAATGCTGATTGAGTCCTAAAGTAACAGGCTGACCTTAAGAACGAAATTTTCTTCAGGTCTGAGATGCATTCCTCAACCAAAATTATTGCATACATATGTACAGTGGTAGCCTTATAATTAGAAACGATGTTTCTGGAACAGAGTTCTCTGGAGTGACGAATCTGAGTTTAATTTGTCCCAATCTGATGGAAAAACGTATGTAAGACGTCCTCCAAATAAAGCCTTTGATCACAGGTACCCAGTGAAAACTGTAAAACAAATTAACAAATATACATGTTGCTAAGTCGTTTCTAATTATAAGGCCACCACTGTATATGGCTTAAAGAAACGTCAATTAATTCAGAGCGCCTTTCTTGGCTGGCAATTGAAGATTATAAACTGGTTGTAAGATGTCATACGAGGTGTCACTTGATTTGTGACATGATATTTCACATGATATGTCACTTTGTGCCACATAATGTGTCACATAATGTGTCACATGAGTTGTCACATAATGTGTCACATGAGTTGTCACATAATCTGTCACATGAGTTGTCATATAATGTGTCACATGAGCTGTCAAATAATGTGTCACATAATCTGTCACATGAGTTGTCACATAATGTGTCACATGAGTTGTCACATAATGTGTCACATAATGTGTCACATGAGTTGTCACATAATGTGTCACATGAGTTGTCACATAATGTGTCACATAATGTGTCACATGAGTTGTCACAAAGTGTGTCACATGAGTTGTCACATAATGTGTCACATAATCTGTCACATGAGTTGTCACATAATGTGTCACATGATATGTCACTTTGTGCCACATAATGTGTCACATGAGTTGTCACATAATGTGTCACATGAGTTGTCACATAATGTGTCACATAATGTGCCACATGAGTTGTCACATAATGTGTCACATAATGTGTCACATGAGTTGTCACATAATCTGTCACATGAGTTGTCACATAATGTGTCACATGAGCTGTCAAATAATGTGTCACATAATGTGTCACATGAGTTTTCACATGAGTTGTCACATAATATGTCACATGAGTTGTCACATGAGGTGTCACTTTATGTGTCACATGAAGTGTCACTTGATGTGTCACATAATGTGTCACTTGATATGTCACATAATGTGTCACATGAGTTGTCACATGAGTTGTCACATAATGTGTCACATGAGTTGTCACATAATGTGTCACATGAGTTGTCACATAATGTGTCACATAATGTGTCACATGAGTTGTCACATAATGTGTCACATAATGTGTCACATGAGTTGTCACATAATGTGTCACATAATGTGTCACATGAGTTGTCACATGAGTTGTCACATAATGTGTCACATGAGTTGTCACATAATCTGTCACATGAGTTGTCACATGATGTGTCACATGAGTTGTCACATAATGTGTCACATGAGTTGTCACATAATGTGTAACATGAGTTGTCACATGATGTGTCACATGATTTGTCACATTAGTTGTCACATGAGTTTTCACATAATGTGTCACATGAGTTGTCACATAATGTGTCACATAATGTGTCACATAATCTGTCACATGAGTTGTCACATAATGTGTCACATGAGTTGTCACATAATGTGTCACATGAGTTGTCACATGAGTTGTAACATGAACTGTCACATAATGCGTTATATGAAAATGTCACATGATGTGTCACATGAGGTGTCACATGACAGATGAAAACTTCTCAGAAATTCTAATTTCACATTTTGGCGACGTCAATTGGCCACTAAAATCATGCAATTTGTTACCATTAAACTTTGTTTAGTGGTTGTACATCAAAGTGCTTATATCTACGCAGTTAGTGCCCTAAGTTTAAAGCATTTGAGGACCAACATTAGTCAAGATAACGAGTAAATAGCACTCTAAAGGCGGTTATTTCATTGACATTGTGAGACATTTGAGAATCTAAGTTGTAATCCTAACTAAAGTGTTATAATTAATGATCAATAATGCACTTATGTATGTATGTATGCATTATTGTCTACAAATAAAAAAATCTTTGCTATTATAAGGGCACTGCATTATCATTGAATTTTAATATCCAATTTATGTTTCAATCTAAGGAACATTTATTTAAAATGGACACCTAAAACAGACATTTCTTCGATACAAACATTGCCAAAAGTATTCATTTTTTATCACGTTCATTCCACATTTATGTTTCAAACACATTTCAGGGTTAAAACACAAATTACTCGTCCTTTCACTTGTATTATCGACTTTAAAAAAGTAATTCTTTTCACAAAACTAAGCTTTTTGTTCGATTCAAATATTTCGACTATTTCACGCTCTAAAAATTCTATTCGAAACGACAAACGCAAAAAAAGAAGAAAAAGAATGCCAAACCGTATCTCAAACAGTTTGCAAAATATCATCGATGATAATAATAATGATGATGATAATGATAATGATGGTGATGATAATTTTTATTAAAAAAAAAACAGTGTGATAAAGGGAAAGAGAGAAAGGCAGAGCTCTAGTGTATGTGTTTATAATACAAAATCACAATTTCGTTATTCCTAATGTACGTACGTACCACTATGTGGCATTTTGCCTGAAAACCTGGTCAAAATTAATAGAAGTGTTTTATGAGTTAATGGCTGGAATTTTTTGATAGTGTTAGTGATAATTAGGCCCAAGGATGAACCCAATTGATTTTGGTTCAAATCGGTCCGTGATTTCGCCTAGCCCCCATACAAATTCCCCTCGAAATTGCACTTATTTACACATAATGTAATGGTAATTATGCAACGATCATGATAAAATTTAGCATGGATTAGTTTTGTGTACTAAGAAATCATGGTGCAGAGTTTCGTGAAAATCGGAACACATTTGACCCTGGTCCCCATATAAAGTCCCCTTTAGAAATTCACGTTTGCGCTTATAAATGGATGAAAAACATCGATATCGTGATGAAATTCGGTATGAACGTGTATTTTGTAAATCTAAATCATATTACCAAATTTTGTTATGGTCGGTCCATAATTGCCCCTTGGTCAAAAATAGGGCCCCTTAAGAAAGTATGTTTAGCAATTATAATTGGCTTAAAAATTTTATCACCTCGATGAAATTCGACATGAACATGTTTAATATGAATGTGAATCATTTATGATCACATTTTATTATGATCGGATCAGAAGTGCCCTTAGGTACCACATACGGTCCATTAAGAAAATCTAACATACATCTCATATTGTTATAAAAGTCGATACAATTAAGTTTTTAAACTTCTATGATAATTAATATTTATTCATAATATTTATTTTACATTATTTAATACTTAACTTAAAAATACTTAAAAAGTGAAACTAACTATCAATGTCAGGAAGGAGTAACTTCATAGTATATGATGAAAAGGCTTTTCTATTCCTTCGCGATTTTTGTGTACTGCATCTTATAAAAGGGTCACTGCTTAAAAGTAACCTATTCAGTACATCTCGATTGATATCGCTTCTACTGAATTTCCTCGCATAATTCGTACGCCATATGGCTTTATTGCCTATGGCTTTATTACACGCGTCTAATTTTTTTAATTTTTCAAAATAAAGTAAAATTTTCAAAAAATCGCCAAAAAAAAATGTTTTTCTTGTTCCGGAATATAGAGAGTTCATATTTTCTTGTGGTATATAACATTAAACTACTAAAAACTACTTTCACCTTTAAAATCCTTATCCCTTTTTTTGGGTTGGGTAAAAAAATGTGAAATTTTTATTATTTTTAAATTTTGAACGAATAATTTTAATATTAATATATGAGATATATATATATAGAAAAAACTGAAAGTAGCAGTTGCTCATATCTTTCAAATAAAAAAAATCAATATAAAACCTCTAATCGTTTAGCCACAAAAAATATCTTAAAAACCTATTAAAATTTCAAAAAAACACCAAAAACGAAATTAATTTTCTTCACTTTCCTGATTTTGACATTGTCTCAAATCTACAAATCTCAACTTAAAGTCGTGAAAATTCACTATATAATGCAGAATTTTGTTGTCTATCGGACTGCATACTCAGTTTCTTAAAATTCTTTAAATTCATTTTTGCCTTTTTGGCCAGCTTTTCAGGGTAAATGCCACATAGTGCGTACGTTGTATTGATTTTATTTGGAAAATAGAAAGAAATTTTCCTTTGAAAGAAAATGATAAAAAAACAGGGAAAGAAATTTCCAAGTATTCAGTACTTTTCCATGGTAAACAACACGCTTTCTTTTCAAAATAAATTTTATTATTTGGAAACTTCTTCAAAGAAAAGATTTTTTTTTTTACTTTTAAAAAATAAAATTTAATTTTTAAAAATTATTTGGAATTGAGGAAGAATTCACAACTAAGACTTTTTTATACTGAAATTATAAGAAAACTTGAATTAGGGATTGTAATTGGATAATTCCCCTAACGTTGGAGCATTTGCTAACCATCATTCATCAATTTAACGCCTAGATACAGCTCCAGAGGTGGCCAATATTAGAATGCCTACATAACGGTCATACATACAAGCAATATTTACTTCTTTATTTAAACCAACTTTTGAAACCCAAACATGGCTTACCCTTTAGTTATAAAGGGTGTTTTTTATAGAGGTACAGAACTTTAAGTTGCAATAAAACAACGATGGATTATTCGATTGACATGAATTTTATTTATCCGAAAGATAATCTTGTGGCATTACATTTTAAATATGATTTCTGGCATATGACCGCCACGGTTGGCGCGGATGTAGTCCAATTTGGACGTCAAATTTTCGATGACTTTTTCCAACATTTGTGGCCGTATATCGGCAATAATACGGCGAATGTTGTCTTCCAAATGGTCAAGCGTTTGTGGCTTTACCGCATAGACCAATGACTTTACATAGCCCCACAGAAAGTAGTCTAGCGGTGTTAAATCACAAGATCTTGGAGGCCAATTCACAGGTCCAAAATGTGAAATTAGGCGGTCACCAAACGTGTCTTTCAATAAATCTATTGCGGCACGGGCTGTGTGACATGTTGCGCCGTCTTCTTGAAATCACATCTCCTGGACATCATGGTTATTCAATTCAGGAATGAAAAAGTTAGTAATCATAGCTCTATACCGATCACCATTGACTGTAACGTTCTGGCCACCATCGTTTTTGAAAAAGTACGGACCAATGATTCCACCAGCCCATAAAGCGCACCAAAAAGTCAGTTTTTCTGGATGTAACGATGTTTCCACATACACTTGAGGATTACCTTCACTCCAAATGCGGCAGTTTTGTTTGTTGACGTAGCCATTCAACCAGAAGTGCGCTTCATCGCTAAACAAAATTCGCTTATGAAAATCGGCAACAACGGTCATCTCGTTTTGGGCCCATTCGACGAATCTACGCCTTACTTGATGATCGTTTGGCTTCAATTCTTGCACGAGTTGGATTTTGTAAGCACGCAAACCAAGATCCTTCCGCAAAATCTTCCATAAAGTGGATGGACACAGATCCAATTCGTGTGCTCGATGGCGGATAGACTCATTCGGGTCTTCCTCAATGCTACGCTCTACAGCAGCAATAGCTTCTTCTGTACGTACCGTACAGCGTGTCTGGGGATGCGAGTTATCAATAAGAGTAAACGTGGTGCGAAAACGTTCCATGGTTAATCGAATTAACTGCTCTGATGGACGATTTTGTCGACGATAAAATGGACGTAGTGCGCGATACGTTTTCCGCACTAATTGCACTATTTGCAAGCGTTGTTCAGGCGTGAGTCTATTCATGATGAATTGCCAAACCAAACTGAGAATAAATCACTTGACAGCTGTTAAATCGGTCGCCATCTTGAAAAGTAATGCCAACTTAAAGTTCTATACCTCTATAAAAAACACCCTTTAGTTCTTAGAAGAACGCAAATTATGAGTTTCAATAACATCTTCATGCAGAGAAGTCCCCTTTTGGTATGAAATTTATTTTTAAATTTTTAAACATTTTTCTTGTTTTTATTGTTATTGTCTCTCCATATAACCCTTGACCTCTATATATGATATAAGAAAACAAAACAAAACCGTGTTGAAATTTATTTTTAAAAAATTATTAAAAAAAAAACAAAAAATAAAATGTCACCGCATATAGAGAGGCAGGGCAGGACTCCACAGCGTCATTAGTTCATGTTCAAGAGCGAGCAGAAATAGTGAGTGAACGAAAACAAAAAAAAGTTCTTAAAAGTTCAAAAGCAAAGAAAGGGCTTCATTATAAGATGTATTCCAAAAGGTTAAAGGTTAGAAAATATTCTGCATGTTTGTTTTCCATTTTTTTTTTCTTGGATTTGCTTTGTTTTTTTTTTTTTTGTCTTACAAGTCAAAATGTACATATATCAGGAGCCTAAGTAAGGCGATGGTAAAGATAAAAATTGTAACTGATTTCAGACGTTTAACACAGAAATTGCAGCTGTATGGTCTACGGCTGCAGCAAGTCTATCAGTCCGTCATCTACAGAACGATATACACTTCACATAACGTAGGTACTGGGCCGTAGAGGTAATGCGGGAATCTGCAGAATGGTATTGCGGGAAACTGCAGAGCAGATGAATTTGTCAGACACTGTACAACCATTGAACTTTAGGGTTAGTTTTCCACATTGAGAGTGCCATTTAGAATCTGCAAGCTCAGAATTGAAAATTTAGCAAAAAAAAATTCGTAAACGCCACATGGGTGACTTGGGATCAGATCATGATACATACATAATTGGTCATTACAGCCCTTCAGTCAGGATTACGACCTAGTTTCTCACATCACTTATGTTGTGTGTGTTAATTTTTTATACATGAGTGGTGGGACCTACAGTTTAAAGTCGTCTCCGAACGACAAGATTTTTGAGAAACTTTTCATGGCAATTTTATTTTTACTCTCAGAGTTTTTGCCAGAAATTTGCTGAGAGGAAGTCGCCGAAATTCTTTCTGTATTTTGTCTTGATGTCTGGCCTGGGGCTCCAAACCTGGCTTTACGTCTAATAAGCCAACACACTACCTACTAGACCACGGCGACTTTCAGAGATCAGATCATGATAGCTTAGCAAATATTTCTAAAATGACTTCTGCGGGACTTCTGTAAAATCGACAAAGAGAAGAAAAGCGTATTATGCCGTAAGAGAAGCGAGCACTTAAGCAGGTTTCAACCATGCATATCATATTACTGTCCTCTCAAGGACTCAGAATGGTTCCAGTTTAAAGACGACTGAAACACTGTGGCATTACTATGGGCCACACGTGGCTGGAGTATTGACAGCCAGACAATGTTGGGGCCATCCTCCAAAGCTTGCTGAGAGATTAATTGCTCATTTATGGATGATAATTTATAACGTCAATACATATGACAACTGGCAACCATTACTGTCACAAATTTTTCCTGTTCAAAAAATTTTTTCGTCAATTTATTGTTTGCGACTGGCAAGGTAGCGGTTGCTATTCCTAATATACCCACTAACTTTATTGTTTTTTTTAATTCTGTATTTATTAAACAAACAAACGATGATATTTTTCTTTAATTTAATTTCTCTAATTTAATCTTCCATTTCAAATATTTAAATAAAATATTTAAAAAAAAAATTTTAAAAACTTAATTTTTTTTTTTAATTTTACATTGTAAGTAGAGTTTTGTAGCTAAGTGTATATAAACGTAACTGTAAATATGTACATACATGTGTTATATGCCGAACTAACAGTAAAATAAATTAAAGAAAACAGTTGTTGATTGTTTTTTTAACAATTAACAAAGAAGTCATAAATTCCTTGGCATACAGTAAATTTCCACAGTTTTTAACTGTATTATAAACTGTAGAAATAACAGTTTTTTTGGCATAAAACAAATATTTCTTATTTGAAAACAGATTTTCACTCTTAAAAGTATTTATTTTCTATTAAAATAATTAAAAAATTATTTAAAATTAAAGAAATTCATAGAGAAGACGAATATTCCCTCTTTTTATAATATTTTCTGAAGCTGACAACCCTAATCATAACAAAAACAAACACAAGAGAATAAAAAAAAAACACAAACAATAAACAAAACAACATGTGGATGGAAAATTCCTTCTTATTGAACTCCTTAACTGCTAAAATGTTATTTAAGCATCTCTCAGACTTTTACACTAAATCTCTTTAATGTTGTGCTGTTAACATATGAAGAGAATTTCTAATAAACCCCAAGCGTACACAAATGAATACAAAATAACAGTAGCGAACTCTTTAAATAAATGATGAGTAAAATAAGAAAAACAACAAAAGAATGCAAATATATATGTACATATATATGTAAAGCTGTAAATGACGGACAAAACAGCCTAACACAACACAACAACAATAATAATAAAAAAAATAATGTTATTTTGAGTTCACCCAGTTTCTGGCACATTTAACTTTACACGCATATACACGCACGCGAACTCATATAAACCTTTAAAAAACACTGGCGCTCACAAATTGCAACGGGGTTTATATATGTATATATATACACATATGTATATATGTACAATAAAAAGCAACAACATTTTTGGCGTTGGAAAAAAAATATTCCTAGAGACGCCCAAAAACGGTAAAATAAGAAATTTTAAAATTATTTAACAAAACACTTACCATAAAAGGCTTTTTGTTGTCAGATTCCATTTTTATTCTTTTGTTTTTGTTTTCCACACTGTTAATTTAACAAAAATGCACACACGGATTAACAATGTTGTCTCCTCCTTAGTTTGTTTATTTCGAAAAATGAAAAACTAAAATAAAACACTAGCGAAAGAAAAACTTGTTTCACTGATTTTGTTATTTTGTTTCTCTGAAGGAGAATCACTACACACAATTGTTTAAATTGCTGTTTATTTTTGTTTTACCGTATTGTTGTTATTATTTTATATTCTTTGTTTCACTTTTGTTGTATTATATTTTTATTTTTTATTTTTCTATTTCCTTTGTTTCTTTATCTTTATGTTTTTATATTTAGCACAACTAAAACGAGCGCCGGTTGTACTTTAAATGAGCTCCAAAGCATGCATGTGCTTGTTATTTAAAACCCCGTATTTATAACATCAATTTCTATAAATGCATACATAGCATGCCTTTATTCTTGTTGTTCTTGTTCGTGTTTTCTCTGCTTTTGTTTACATTTTCATGTTAAACTCTTTGCTTATAATTGCTCGCTCTCTCTGTCTCTTTGGCTGTGTAACGTAAACTGCTTTTGTTTAACATTACTTAACAGTAATTTAGGTTAAGTTTACATTTTGTACTGTTACTTTTATTCAAACTTTTAATGTTAAAATGTTATTGCTAACAGTGCACGTCATTTGATTTCAAGATGTTAATATTAAAAGATGTCATAAATTTCTGTTTAAACTGTTTGTGCATGCATATGTACTGTTCATAATAAAAGTTATAAAGCAAGCAAGAGCACCTTTGCAATTGTAACGTCATAGAATATGTATGATAAATAGATAATAAGGGTTGCCATAGTAATTTTTATTAAAGGAAATAAGGAGATTATATGAAAAATTTATTTGAAATAGAAATTTGTATTGAATACCTTTTTTTTATCTAAAGTATCATTTATTTGAAGTCACCGTAGTTTAGTAGTTACTGCGTTGGCTTATTAGACATGAGGCCACGGTTCAAACCCTAGGTTAGACATCTCCAACAAAACGAAATATGAATAAATATTTCTTGGGCGACTTCCTCTCAGCAGATTTCTGGCAAAAACTCTCTGAGAGCAAATAAAATTGCCATGAAAAAGTCTCTCAAAAAAAGACTGTCGTTCGGAATCGACTTAAAACTGTAGGTGCCGCCACTCATGTATAAAATTAACACCCACTCAACATGAGTGGTGTGCGAAGCTACGCCGTAACCCTAACTTAAGGGTTATAATGGCCAATTATGTATGTGTGTTTGTTACGTATGAATTATTTAAACAACCAAAAGACACGTAAAACTAGTCAAAATTAAGTGATTCATTCAAAAGTGGTCATTTTCCAAACATTACAGGGGAGGGAGTTGTTAAAATGTTCAAACTTTTTTAAAACTTCAAAATATTGCCAAAAAAACAGCTTAAAATAACTCCATCAAATGAAAATAATCAAATTAGTTGACAACATTCCTCTCCATAATACTGTTACATTAAAATAAACAGCAACAAACAATTTTAAGCAAAAAAAAAACAAAAAACAAACAAAATAAACCTGACGTCATTAGATCACATTTGATAAAAGGAAAGAAATAAAAACAAAATTTGTTTTCTCAGAGAAACCAAAACACAAGAGTAAAATCATATGATAAGCAAAATATCTACAAATACACACATGCATACATCCGTATACTCTTTAATTAAAACACCTTCTTATATACAAAATATCCATAAAATGTACATATGCATGCGTGTGTGTAAATGGTTAGTGTAGAAAATAATGAGAGAGCGTGTAAAGACAAGAGAAGTAAAATAAGAAAACAACAACATTACATTCATTATTTGGTACCATAACCTAGTTTTGCAGTTTTACACAAGACCTACATACGCATGCATACATATGCATGCCATGCCATGCCAGGCAGTTATGTTTTATGTTTGAGTTTTAAATTATTAGTGGCACTACAGGCTTACTTACATATCCACAAGCATGAAAGTTTATTTACGTTTTGTTTTTGTTTTTCTTTTTTATGAAATACAGAGGTGAGTGACGTCTTATATAGTATTTTGCAACTGTATGTATAAAAACAGTTCATTCTGTACGTTTATATATTTGTCAGAGACAGTGAGAGAGAGATCTTGTTTTGGAGAGAAAGAGAACATTGAAAGCGAAATAAAGAATATAGGCTCCTGTTTTAAGCAGGGTGTTTCATACAATTAAATTTCTTAGGATTTTTATCTGCATTAATGATTATTATCAACGTCATTATTATACCCGCAATTAAGTATGTTTCGAATAATGTTGTTATTAAGGATGATAAGCCACCAACTAAACCGTAAATACAAGTTGACCCAGTTTTTTCTTTACTGTACATCCCCTACTAACTGACAAAAATGCATAGAAATAGAAAAAAAAACAAACAAAACATGGCTGCTATTTGTTGGCAGTCATGTGTATTCAGCCAACAGCAACAACAACAACAATGACAACATTTAACCATCAGAACATATTTACTTTTGTATTAAAGCCAGCAAAAATGTTGCTGCTTAAGGCTGATTAAAGCAAAAATTTAGCGGAAATTTAAAGAACAATTTTTGCCTGTGTATGCATTACTGGTTACTGGATGTAGTACATTAAAGGAAATAATTGTGTATGTGTGTGTGTGCGGTGGTTATGTTTACATTATGGCACACATGTGTGTATGTCAGCATTTTTTTTTTCTTTCTTCCAATGTTTATGGTGAGTATTGCTGTGTGAGAAGGAGAGTAGATTGAGTACAAAATATGTAAACATATACGAGTATGTATGCAAAAACAAAAACAACAAAAAAGAGAAATCAAACAAACTCTGTGTGTGTTTAACATGTTTTGTTGGAAAAATATGTGGGTTTTGTTTGCATATAAAGCAAGTACAGTGGGTTCGTATAAGAAAAATATTTGAAAAAATATTTGTATGAAAGCGAGAATAAAAGGAAAAATTAATTGTGACCTAAAAAACCTAAAGCAAATTGGTTGAAGGCTTTTATGGATCTGATGAATAAGTTTTGATAGTAAAAACAAGTTCCACTACAGTTAACCTTCAACAATGTCAGGCGTAATCGGCCACAATCAAAGCCAACAATTCTGTTGCCTGAGTATAATGGACGGACACTGAATGAATACTCGCTTAATGCGGAATTATATGAAGAGAAATAACCTTCCTTGGCCTGGATTGAATGATTTGGACACCAACGACATGTGGTTTCAACAGAACGGCACTACGTGTCACAGAGTTCATGCCACATGGCTATTCTGCACGAACAATTTGAGGGCATGGTCGTCTCACGTGGTTGTGATGTGAACTGGCCAACGAAATCAGATGGTTTGACCTCTTTTAGACTTTTTCTTGTGGAACTTCCTAAAGTAGCACGTGTAAGCGAATAAGTCACAAACCACAGCGGTCCTCAAGGCTGACATAACCCATGGCATTGCTCAATTCCGCCTGATTTAAAAACCAGACTCATGGAAAATTTGACATTTTGGATGTGCTCCACCCAGAGAAACTATGGCGAGTATTTTTACCACCACCATACGATAACGTACTCTTCATAAAGCAATTATTAAAAATCTATTTTGAATATTTGCAACTATTTTTTATTAAATTTTATTTCTCTATAAGTTTTCCAATGATATATATAGTTTTATTTAAAGTTCTACATTTAAAACATTTAATTTCTTTAATAATTTTATATTTTAATGCATGCATGTACAGGATTTCAAGGAATTTCAATTGTAAGTGTATAGTAAAACTCCAAAAGAGAGCTTTCCTATGATATACATTATACCGCTCATACTAGTTAACAGAGATATGCTTCTTGAAACGTTATAACAATAGACGGTTAAGAGAAAACAACCTTTCAATCGCAACCAACTGCATCTTTTTTAGATCTGGTAGAAATTCTAGTCACATGGTTCCATGGAACATGGTACCTAATCACGGTACCAGATCGGAAATGATGAGGGAGAGATCGGAAACGAAGCGAATAATAAAACTTCGTAGTCTAGACGGTAGTATGTTGGCTTGCTAGACGAGAACTCGTGAGTTCAAGCTGTAGATCCGAATTGTCGAACAAAACGACGGTGTCCTCTCAGCAGTCTTCTGGCAAAAACTCTAAGAGTAAATGAAATTACCATGAAAAGCTTCTCAAATCTAAATTTCGAACTGTGGGTCCCATCACAGAGGTCCCGCTGACATAGCACCACCCATGAGAAACGAGGTTGTAATCCTGACTAAAGGGCTGTAATGACCAGAAAGGAAAAATATTCACGATGTGTGTTTTTGCTGAGTCCACTGTGCCTTAGTTAAAGCATCAAACGGCATAATTGTTTTAAATAATAAAGTTCTAAGAGAGAGAGAGAGAGAGAGGGAGAGAGAACGAGAGAAAACTACTGGATTATGTTTTGTAGGATTTTCTTACGAGTCTTATTTAAACAAAAACAAAATATTTTAAAATTCCTTTTTTCAACATGAGTTTTATTTGCCTATTTAGGTTAAATTACTCAAGAGTTGTTATTCTCATTTTGTTTTCTTCATTTTTTTTTTGTAAAATTTAGGTTATGACTGGCTAAAGCAAAGAAATTTCTCAATTGTTTTGCAAATAAAGCAACAACGCTTCCATACACACACACCATACACATACACACTTGTAATATAGAATTTTATTTAATTTCCCATAATGAAACTCAATTACAATTGATTTTCTCAAATATTAACAAAAGCTACTCGTTTTCTTAATCACTTGCATACATTATGTTTCTCTGCCACTCTCCCCCACCCCCCTACTACCAATATTGCTATGCTGGAATTGGAATTTGTACTTAAAATAACTGTAAATAGATATGCAAATTAAAATCAACATCAATTACGTTTATTTGTTGTTGTTTATATTGTGATTTAACTAAAGAGCGTAAGGCGAGTGAGTATGAGAAGACAAAGAAGGAAGAGAATGTAGATGAGTGTACAAGTGTGTGTGTGTGTTGTATTGGTTTTGTGATACTTGACAGTTATCAGACATTTTCTAAGTTCAACGTATGCAATATGGAGAATAAATAAACACAAATAAACTGATTTATTGGTTAAGGACTGCCATTGTTTAGGAAAAATAATGCTAAATGGGGATTTCGAAAGGGAAATAAAAGAAAAAATATTAAACATGTAAAGATATGCTAAAGCTTAACTGTGGAAAAGAAAAGAGACGGAGAGAGAGAGGAAATTGATAAAATTATTATTCACCTTTTGGGTACATGCCTAACGCTGTGACGTAGTAGGAGAAAGTGTATGAGCCTCTACTGGGCAGATCATCTTACTGATTTGTCACGGGCATTGGGACTCAAAATGGTTTCAGAAAATTTTACCAACGGTTTCAGTGTTATGGGAATTGAAAGAGTATGGTATCACAAAGGGCCACACATAGCCTTTGGCATCATAGCCAGTTTTACCCCCTATCTACCTTTGAAGTAAAGAACAGCCTGAAGGATGCACAGTTTGGCCAGGTTATGTAATTAAACCAGGATGGCGTAATTAAACCTTTGTTATTCAAGAACGATGCCAATCGATTTCGTGCCACTTTATTTTGCCCAAAATGGAGCAATTGAACTTGATTGACATGTGGTTTCAACAAAACGGTGCCACATGCTATTCAGGGGATAATTTGTGCAACGTTTTGGAGTCAAGATCAAGCGATTTGGCGGCACTAAGCTATTTTTTGTGGATATTGCTGTACCCACTTAATGTACCGACTTAATGGCATATGATTCTTACCATTATCAAATTCATAACAGAGGATTGCCTACGCCTTGCAGCCTAAACCGCTCTATCTTCTCTGATAAGCAGTTTAATGCCCCCGTTTTTTGGGCAGACCCCTTTGGTAAATATGTTGGATCTAACTTAACCCAGGGAACACACTTTGTATGCACAAGTAAATAAAACTTTTCACTGTTTTTAACTTTTTTATAATTTATTTTTAATGAACGTCTCTAACCTAAAAATACCCATGTCAACTATTCAATCACTCTATTATTAATTCATTTAATTAAACACACACACATATACACACCCTCGCACATACATATGTATGCTATTTTCACTTCCTAACACGCATACATTGATATTAAAGTAATGTTTTAAACGTCATAACATGGTAACCTATTTTTGCTCGCACTCCCCCAGTCCCGTCCCCCCTGACTCTGTTATTGCGTGCATTGCAAGTACATTGCAATACAATTTGCAACACATACTCAATAACAAGGCTTTTAACTACACTCTCGCACGTAAATAAACACTCTTCAAATGTTAAATTGTTTTCGTAATCATCAACATAATCTGTGTGTTGATTTTTATGATTATTTTCCTTTTAAGCATAATCAGGATATATTTTCTTTGTATAGGTTCTCGCTCTCCTTTCGTTTTTGTATCAAAATAATATTTTCAATGTTTAGCATAATAAGGTTGTTTAAGTTACATATTCTCTTCAGTTGCTCTCTTTTTCTCAGCAAGTTTATGCAATTGAAATTCATTTTCTCTTTGCTTTGTGACTCTTTTTTTGGCGAAAGAGAACGTGATTTCACTGCCATTTAACATATTAAAGATTGCTGTTCAGTGTTGCTGTGTGCTACGTTCAATTGGATAGTACAGTGTTACCCATTTAGTGGTTTCAAAAGCTCCATATAAAGTGTCATTTCTTTCGTGAGAGATTTATCATTTAAGAGCACGGCTATAGATCGTTTAACAAATGAAGGACACGTAAAAATTTCGAGTATTATGAGGTGACTATGGTCGACCTACGGTGCAAGAGATTTGCAAGATTAGTAAGAAATTTGAAGACTTTTCCTATTAAAAAAACAAGCCAATGACCACTTTATAACATAAAGTCTCTATAAATGCTCTCTTCTTGTTTCTTTAACATAAAATCAACAACTAAAATGACCAGTATTTTATAAAATGCACTCTCGCTCTCTAACACACCCATAATAGAGAAGAAAACAAACAAGCAAAGAGGCACACACATTAAGAGTAGCAGTAGCAGTAGCAGTACTTTCAGTAAACTCTAGGAATTTCTAGTGCTTATTGTTGCTGTTTATTATTGAGTAAATTCTCGCTTGATGCTCTTGTTATTATTGTAATGAAACAACAAAAACAATTCGTTTTATGGTTTAGCCACCATGTGCTTACATACATACATATATATATAAGGGAGTAATTTTCTATGTGTATGGCATGGCATACTGTTGGGTGTTTATTTACTATACAGCAGTGTGTAAGTATGTTGTATTGTTGTTGGTATATTTATATTTATGAAATTGTCAACATGGTGGTCGTAAGTCATTGAACTTTTAGCTGTTGTTATTGTTGTTATTGTTTTGGTGTGGTTGCTCTCTGGCTGGCTGTTTGTATATGGCTGGCTGTGTAACTGTTTTGGCTACGTGTAAAGATAATACTTGCAAATAGTGTTGTTGTTTGTGTTGTTGCTATTGTCTCCTAGAGAAATTTTTATTGCACTTGTTGTTAAATTTCTCGTTATCCTCTCCACTTTTACCGTTTAGTTTAGGAATGATTTATTTTTTATACAAGTGTGTGTGCATGTATAAACAAGCGTAAGTGAAATTAATCAAAATAAATAGCATACTTTTAGATTTTTTAAATGTAAATATGAGATAAAAGTTAAGATTTAAAATAAATTTTTAAATAAAAATCAAAAAAAATTGGAATTATTTTAATTGAACTCTTTAATATGTTTCGCTGCTATTATTTTAAGCATGTATGTAATATTGCACTAATTGTTGAAAGAATTACGAGTTGTTAAAAGAAAATGGAAAACAATTCTTATATAATTTATTATATTTCCGCTTAACAAGGCACTTTTAATCGCTCGTAATTTATTTCAATAGACGCTGAGAACAACATCTTGCAAGGATTTTTAAGGATTTAAGTATTGTAACTCAAAAAAAAATATATTAAAAATTAATTAAAATTAAAGAAAATGTTTTAAAAATAAAATGAATTAAAAAGCATACAAAATAACTACAAATAAAAATTTATTAAATATGCCTTTAAATAGGAAATAAAACAATAAGACTATCGATTTTAGGTTAGGTTACCAATAACACACACGGTTACGAATCCACACGAGATCCAAGAGCGATTGATGCATTCCCATAAAGTCGCGCTGGCGGCATCATCGGTCCATATATATTTAAGAATGACGTTAATATGGCCATCACTGTAACCTTCCGTGGCCTGGATTGAATGATTTGAACACCAAAGACATGTGGCTTCAACAGAACGGCGCTACGTGTCACAGAGTTCATGTCACATGGCTATTCTGCACGAATAATTTGGGGGCGTGGTCATCTCACGTGGATGTAATGTGAACTCGCCAACGAAATCAGACGGTTTGACCCTATTAGACTTTTTCTTGTGGAACTTTCTTAAGTAGCACGTGTGTGCGAATAAGTCACAAACCACAGCGGTCTTCAAGGCTGACATAACCCATGGCATTGCTCAAATTCCGCCTGATTTAACCCCCAGAGTCATGGAAAATTTCATACATTGAAATCTTTAGAATTCAATAAAATTCCCTTTTAAACTTTACAGAAACGAAGGAAAAGACTCTCGCATCTCTACCATTGTTGTACGCGGTGCCACCGATAATTTCATGGATGATATTGAACGTGCCATTGATGATGGTGTTAATAATTTCAAGTGCTTATCACGTGATGGCCGTTACTTGCCCGGTGCTGGCGCCACAGAAATCGAATTGGCTACACAAATTGCCGCCTATGCCGATACCCTACCCGGTTTGGAACAATATGCCGTCCGACGTTTTGCTACTGCTTTAGAAGCATTCCCCAAGGCTTTGGCTGAAAACAGTGGTATTAATGGCACCGAAATCCTCAATCTATTGTATTTGGCACATAAAGATGCTGCCGGCAAAAATATTGGCTTGAATATTGAAGCCGAAAAAGCTGAAAGCTGACATTTTGTATGTGCTCCACCCAGAGAAACTATCGCGAGTATTTTTACTACCACCATACGATAACATACTCTTCATAAAGCAAATATTAAAAATCTATTTTGAATATTTGCAACTATTTTTTATTCAATTTTATTTCTCTATAAGTTCTCCAATGATATATATAGTTTTATTTAAAGTTCTACATTTAAAACATTTAATTTCTTTAATAATTTTATATTTTAATGCATGCATTTACAGGATTTCAAGGAATTTCAATTGTAAGTGTATAATAAAACTCCAAAAGAGAGCTTTCCTATGATATACATTATACCGTTAATCATATTATAATAGTTAACAGAGATATGCTTCTTGAAATGTTATAACAATAGACGGTTAAAGTTTTCTTTTTTTTTGCTCACAAGACTTTAAACAATACAATACTGTTGGGGGGTTCTAAATTTATATTATTATAGTGTATATATACGTATGTAGATGTATATTTGGTTATATGTTTATATGTATGTATATATATTTATATTTTATTACTACCAATAAATAATTGAGTTCCATGTCAAAATCTTTCCGACTGTCTTTGGACACATCATTTTCCAATAGAGGTGTCTTTAGCAACTTAAAAGTTTTGCATAGACGTAAACAATTTGGCCTAATTTCGATAAAAAAAAACACCACTCTATATACTTATAAACAGCTGCAGGAACTTTTTTCCCTAAACGGATTTAATTTTTGACTAGTAAAACCGGTCAATAGACAATCCTCTGTCTCATGCTCGGACATGTATTTTATCATCAGCATACAGGATTCGGAAACACGGGCCCGTGATATTTCCATTTCTCGCCTTAACTGTTGATTAATTAGACGCTGCTGTTGTATGTTAGCAGCCATAATGTCTAACAGAGCGGTCTCCGCGAGCCCTATGTTGCTGCTTAAGGACTTCAAAGTGGCTAATAAAAGAAAACGTCGAACAAATATGCAACAGGCCTTTGGCAAATTGTATGCACCCAAGTTAACGCTTTTAAAACGGGACTGCCAATGAATGGAATTCCAATGAATTAATTACCAAAATAAAGCTGAAATTTAATCAATTTTTACCATTTTCTACAATAAATTTTAATGAAAATCCTTTACCTTAATCAAATTATATTTCTGCTTGGTATGGGGGTTTTCTACTGATAACTGTAATTATTGTGGAGAAAGAGAGAGGAAGAAAATAATCAATACAAAAAAATATTGCCACAATGTTCTAAAAAAAATAGCAACTCTGCACTCTAAATTATTGGTGGAGATAAAAAGTTATTTCTACCAGAGGTAATATAAAAAAAATTAAAAAACATTTCCTCAAGGCTACCATAGTTGCATTCCACATAAGGGACCTAATGGTGCGGTTTGTTGGGGCTTATGAAATCAAGTCGAAATGTATGGATTTGGTGATTGAGTCCTTAAGATCAGAATGGTTTAGAATAAAGAATATTTTCCTAACATATTATGCAAACTGAATAATTTTGAGTAGAAAAATTTACTTTCTTATCCTTTTTTATTTAAAATTCATAAAATATTAAATAAAAACCAATTCCATACTCTATTATAACCTCATCTCAACCCATATAATAATATTTCAAACCATATGGCATCTCTTCGTTGTGTTTTTAGCACATAAAATAAAACATTCCAGAAACAAATCATTTGTGGTTACTTTATTTGTGCTAAAGTAACCGTAGGCGGCTTTGAAGTGAGGTTAAGTTGATTATTGTTGTCTCTTGTCTTGTTGAGAATTTTCATTTGGTCGGTTTAGTAAATTTCGCAAAAGGAAAAAAATCTGTGCATAAAAATGGCTTTATCTGTACCAAAAGCACCTGGCGTAGCCCAAATGATGAAGGAAGGAGCCCGCGTAAGTAAAACTCATGATTTTATTACAAAATGGAAACAAGTTTATGAAAAGTTCTTAGAAAATTTAATGAAAAACACAAAAAATGCTGTCATGCGGTGACAGCAACCAACTGCTGTGCACATCTCTTACAATTAGAAACTGAGTCATCACGGGTTCTTGGCTTCATTTTAAACAAATGTTTCGACTTTTTTCATTAAATTTTTTACGAAAATTATAAATGAAAACATTTTACAATGTTTTCTTTGTTTAACAGATGTATAGCGGTTTGGAAGAGGCTGTCTATCGTAATATTACCGCCTGCAAGGAATTTGCCCAAACCATGCGTTCCGCCTATGGCCCCAATGGCATGAACAAAATGATCATCAATTATATTGAGAAACAGTTCGTTACCAGTGATGCTGGTACCATAATGCGTGAATTGGATGTAGAGCATCCTGCTGCCAAGCTCATGGTTATGGCCAGTGAGATGCAAGATGCTGAAGTGGGTGATGGCACCAATTTTGTTGTCATATTTGCTGGCGCTTTACTCGAAAGAGCCGAAGAACTTTTGCGTTTGGGCATTACCACTGCTGAAATCGCTGAGGGTTATGAAATGGCCATGGAAAAAGCTTTGGAAATTTTACCAAAATTGGTATGCCATGAAATCAAGGACTATCGTGATGTTAATCAAGTAAAAGAATGCTTAAGAGCTGCTATTATGTCCAAACAATATGGCCAAGAAGAATTCCTTGTTGATTTAGTAGCCAAGGCTTGTGTTTCCATTTTACCCGACAAGGGTACCTTCAATGTAGACAATGTCCGTGTTTGCAAAATTGTAGGCAGTGGTTTGACAAAGTCTGAAGTTGTACGCGGTATGGTATTCAAGCGTTTCGTTGAGGGTGATGTTAGCTATGCTGAAAAAGCCAAAGTAGCCATTTTCTCCTGCCCCATCGATATCATACAGACCGAAACAAAGGGTACCGTATTGATTAAGACCGCCGATGAACTCATGAACTTCTCAGCCGGCGAAGAGAACTTATTGGAAAGTCAAATTAAAGCTATTGCCGATACTGGCGTTAAAGTTGTGGTTTCTGGTGGCAAAGTTGGTGATATGGCTTTACATTTCCTTAACAAATATGGTGTGATGGCTGTACGTTTAAATTCGAAATTCGATTTAAGACGTTTGTCCCGTGCTGTCAATGCTACTGTTTTGCCACGCATTACCACACCCAGCCAGGAGGAATTGGGCTACTGCGATAAAGTCTGCATCGAAGAATTGGGCGATACTACAATTGTGGCTTTCAGGTAAATAATGTTCATACATTGAAATCTTTAGAATTCAATAAAATTCCCTTTTAAACTTTACAGAAACGAAGGAAAAGACTCTCGCATCTCTACCATTGTTGTACGCGGTGCCACCGATAATTTCATGGATGATATTGAACGTGCCATTGATGATGCTGTTAATAATTTCAAGTGCTTATCACGTGATGGCCGTTACTTGCCCGGTGCCGGCGCCACAGAAATCGAATTGGCTACACAAATTGCCGCCTATGCCGATACCCTACCCGGTTTGGAACAATATGCCGTCCGACGTTTCGCTACTGCTTTAGAAGCATTCCCCAAGGCTTTGGCTGAAAACAGTGGTATTAATGGCACCGAAATCCTCAATCTATTGTATTTGGCACATAAAGATGCTGCCGGCAAAAATATTGGCTTGAATATTGAAGCCGAAAAAGCTGAAACCTTTGATGCAGCTGCTGCCAAAATCTACGATCTTTTCCAATCGAAATATTGGGGTATTAAATATGCTGTTGGGGCTGCAAACACCATCCTTAAGGTGGATCAAATTATTATGGCTAAACGTGCTGGTGGTCCCAAGCCACGTCAAAATGCTGGCAGTGATGATGAAAGTTAAATTCATTTTCGTTTTAATACTTTATCAATACATCATCTGGCATTTTTTCCTTCTAACTTACGTTTTAATATACGAAAAACATTGCTTAAGATACTCTTTAATACGCATTTTGTCTATCCCCCTACTTTTGTTTTTCTTCAATGGAAAAATTCTCACAACTCACCTTTATTGTATTCAGAAACATTTTTATGTTGGAACTTTTGGAAAACTTCACTGTCATGCTAAGGTTTGCTTCCTTTTTCGATATTTTTTGTTTGTTTCTAATTTTACTTTTAATAACGTTTTAACATATTCATTTAAGATTGCAAACAAACTGAATTCTAATTTGCAATTGCAACTAAAATAAAAAAACAATAAAAACACATAAATGATCAAATAAAAAAATTATTTATACAAAAAAAGTTAAAAAACTAAGACCTCGTATTATTATTTAAAACTTATAGTAGGATACAAAAAACTTCGCTATTTATCATAAAAGAAACCATTAAACCACCTCAAAAATCGGTGAAAACTTCCAAATTAAGAGGAAGTCTTACCTCCTAAGAGGTATTAATTCTGAGTACCATTATAAATTGCAAAAACCCATTCAGGGTTACGGATAGTATGGAACCTCTTGTCCCACCATGATTAATATGTCCTTTCGTTGCTTGTTATTGTCACAATCCAATACAACATAAAGTAAAGAAATTTAAAATATGTAATCAATTGTGTTTGTCCCAGAAGTTTTCATTTGTAGCTGGAGAATTTACGCGTCCTCAGATATACACTGAGCGCCATATGTGAGTCAACACTTGTTCTTAAGTATAAGACAGTTTTGTTCTTAAGTATAAAAAAGTTCCTTTATCATGAATTGTTGTTTTTGTTTTAACATTTTCGACTATTCTCGTTTACTTTTCTCGCTATCCTAGGAAGAGGAATGTTTACTCACTTTTGGCGCTCAGTGTAGGTCTACCAACTACAAGTTTTATTGCGAGTGTAGCAAAATGATAAACCAAAGATCAAAACTCGGGCCCAGAGCTATTTTATGGCTTAATAACCAATCACAGAGAAATATGTAACGAAACTGTGATCCTAAATTTGCTGTTTACTGGCATAAAAGTGCCCAGAAGCGTGGAATAAAATGGTGAGGTTAGCGGGTAGCTTGCCGGTCACAGGCAAGTTCACTCGGTGACCCACAAGACCCATTGTATTACCCAGTGTAAGATTTCTAATACCTAAAACGGAAATCTGGAAGAAATTTTCTACGTAAAGCAGGCTTAAGACTGAATGGTATACCAGCCAATGCACCTAAGATACAAAATCGAGCAATCTTTCTGTTGTTTACGTAAAAATGACGATGAAAGTTCAGAACAGAACAGTCCATCCGCTCAAGTTTGGGATCACAAAACCAACTGAATTCATTAAAAATCTTCGATTTTTGTTCACAGTATTTACGCATTTCGCGGAACTCCCATCTCGAAATACTGTCTAATGTGGAGAGGCTAGCCATTTCTGGCAGTTATTTTAAATCTGTTTAGTAAGTTTTCTTTTCTACGCATGTTCAGATTATCCAGTTATTGCAAGAACGAACTTTTGACGAAAATGTACGTCTCTCTTAACGGTGCACTAAGGACGACAAAGCTGGCAAAATGGTGTATTAAACTTAAATGTTGTAGTCGCCGTATCCCAGTAGGTAGTGTGTTCGTTTAATAGACGTAAAGCCGGGTTCAAACCCCAGGTCTGATATCAAAACGAAATATAAAAAAAAATATTTCTTCGACGACTTCCTCTCAGCAGATTTCTGGCAAAAACTCAGAGTAAATAAACCTGCCATGAAAGTTTCTCAAAAATTGTCGTTCGGAGTCGACTTTAAACTGTAGGTCCCGCCACTCACGAATAAAATTAAGGCACATAACATGAGTGGTGTGAGAAGCTAGGCCGTAATCCTGACTGAAGGGTTGTAATGGCCAATTATGTATGTATGTATGTATGTTGTTCGTTGCCACAGATCTGAACTAAATGGACGCTGCAAGATTAAGAATCTTTTGTATAGGCTATGTACCTAGTGATCAGAGTGATTTTACTGGTCACTGTCTAAGCCATGCGAGAAGCAATGGTTTGAAAAGGTTTATGTTTTCTCATGCTGATATTACACTAGAATCATCTTCTAAAACCAAATGAAAAGATAAAGTGTCTATCGTAACAAACCAAACTTGACGTGGTGTAGTAGTTATAGAGCTCGTATACAAACTTGAGTAATCTTGATTGAATTCATGGAAAATGAAAAAAAAATTCAACATGATTTTATAAGATTAAGAGGCTTAAACACCCTTAAAATCAACCACGCATATCAAAGCAATGTCAGACAGGACTCAACCAATAAAAAAGCTTTTCACCACTACATTCAAAACTTGTTAGATAAAACTGCAAGACCTGCAACAGCACACTGTACACCAGAACAACTTTGTTTACAAAACTGAACAAAGCAAAGAAAATCATAAGATAAAGAAATGCTTTTGGTCCTTGGAACAAAAAGCAATACGAGAGAATATATGTTTAAGCGATATTAAATATAAACGTTACTTTTATTTTTTTATTCTTTAAAAACTAATTTTACATTAAAATATAGAGGAAGGAAACAAATATTGCAATTCGAAAATAAATTTGATTTTTGCTTTTTTTTTATAAAAATTGATTTAAAATCATTTGGTCAAACAACAAACGAATACACTTGGTTAATGTGTAAACTTTATACTTATGGAATGTAAAATACAACTTAAAAAATTACAAAGAACTTGCAATCACAAAACTAATAAAAATTCAAAACGTATTTCAGCTTTTAATGCTAAACAGTGAACTTAAAAACATTATCAATTAAGGGACTAATTGGATTTCATACACTTTTTAATATCCAATAACGAATAAGTATCTTTGCCAATTACCTCACTAATTGGATTTGCTGTTGTTAGCATACATTTAATTGCTCATATTCGAATGTATAACAGTTAACTGATTGAGAATTTCTGCAAGTAAACAATAATAATATTTAAAAACAATAAATTATCGTAATGAAAGTAAGTACTTGAATATTTACCACTTATTTGCAAACTATCCGAATTATTTTTATATGCCGCATACATTTGTTCTGTTTCTGTTGATTTTTGCCGTCTAAACAAAGTGGTACGTAAACTTTCTTCTAAAAACAAAGGAAATTATATTAGCAGTTACTAAAAGATTTCAAAAAATGAGTCATGCATTATGGCCCTGTAAAATATTTCAAGTAGATTTTCAAAATAAACTTACTTCTACGAACACTGGATCGTGCCGCCGGTTGGTTAGCATTTGTTATAGGTTTTATATTATATGGCTTGCACTTGTTAATTGTCTTTGTAAAATTGCAATTACTTTCATTAACTCTTAGAGGTGTTAAAGGCATTTGTGAGGTATTCGCCTTTAAGGAAGCATTTAATAAACATTGTTGTCGTCTTCTCTCCAAAGGTGCTCTATTGTTGTACAATATACTTTGTATGGAGGGCGATATGTTAAGTGAGGCAAACATTTGCTCTGAATCATTTAAATCTTCGGACATAATAAACATTTGAGAATTATTTCCTTCCCCGTTAGCATTCCTACCACACATTTTATCAATTAGTTTACGTAGAATGCAACGTAAAATTTTAAAACGTTTTAATATTCTCGTTGTCTCCACTTGTTGTTCCGTGTCCCACTTGAGTACAGCTTGACACTCTTTTATCATTAAAGTAAACTTTGTGTGTAATTCCTTAAGATCAAGATCTTTTTGTAATTCTTTTTCATTGGAAGGTACTTGAAAATTCTCCAATAAAAAGTGGCCCATTTCTACAGTATCCTCTAAAGCAGCTTTATTGTATTCTTTATCACAAGCTGTTAGAGTTTGAGTTAAGATGTCCAGATAACAGGAAGCAAAAGCCTGACTGTCAATGATTTCTTGTATGGCATTTTTAAAGTTTTCGACTTCTTCATTGAAATGTTGTTCCAATAATTGTGAAAATACAACAGACGAGCCTTTTGTTTGTAAAGAGGGTATGATACAAGCATCTAATGATTCGAAAGAAGCTAAAGAACTGCGTACAATGGTTTTCGCTAGAAAGAAAATGATAAAATTGTATTGCATAAGGGATTTCCAATAATAAGAACTCGTAACAGTGTATATAGTCAACGGTCACTGATACCATGAGAGAAAATTACTTTCTCAATAAACTTACTTTTTACGTTCGAGGCAAAAGCTATGGCAAATATCCCAATCTGTGTTATCCTATCGACATTGACATCAAAGTCTGCTATCAATTCATCCAATTCTGGATCATCAGCATCATGTTCCAATATTACTTTACGCAAATGTTCTATTGACAACTTCTGAAAATCTAGAAAACATGTATAAACTAAGCGCAATAGAGCTTCATTGATAAAATCTTCCAAATGATAGAGAGCATTTCCCAAAGATATTGCCTTTAGCTTACGATTACTATCGTTTAATGGAGCTTCTGATTTAGGGTCTAATGAACACTCTTCCTGAAAAGCAAAACACTCACGTAACAGCTTTTGGCATAAGGCGGATAATGCTCGTTTATCTTCTTTTAAAGCTACATTAGCAAAGGATAAAGTATGGCTAAGTATCATATTGATCAATGAACGTATTTGCTGGCTAGCAAACATGGCTTGTGCTCGATTTTCGGCTACATTTACAACCGATTTGTTAATACTGGTTTGTGTATCATCTTTATAGCTGCTATAGGGAGCCAATTGATCAAAAACTGCATCCATACAATCAATAAAAGATTTATTTTCGTTGGCAGAAGGCTTTTTAGCATCACTGGAAAACAAAGTATTAAGGCAGGCACACAGGCGATTCAAACACCAGAGTATACGATCGAGGAAATGTTGACGCGCAGGCTTGTTGAAATATAAAACGATTGTGTTAAGCAATAAATAGAGAAACTTATTTAAAGTTCAATAATATTACCGAAAGGGCTGAACCTAATTGTTCCTCCTTCCTAATAGTGAACTCCATATGCTTGATGCAGGCTACTATTTGTGTTAAACACAAATAAATTATTTCCACCTGTTCACAATTCTCATGTTTTTGTTTTTCATGTATTAATAATAAAAACGTATGCAAATATTCCGTAAACTTAAAAAATTCTAAGCAAAATGCCTAAAAAAACAGAAAAATAATTAAAAAATCCTTAAAACAACATGGCTTAAGAAAGGCTTACTTACGTTTAGCCATGTTAATCGGGTATATTGCATGCAGGTGTATCCTTTATTTATAATATGACGACAATTAATCAACCGTCCTTTCAAGTTCTCCATACAATCTTCCATTTTTTATTTTCTTTTTTTATAAATAATAAATTTTAATAGATTTGGCACAATAATGTAAAAAATATCCTGTAATACGAAGAAGCTGTTGGTGTTTTTCAAATTGTTTTCAAAAAAAACCCACCCACAGTTGTAATAAAAGGTAAGGTAGTGCAAATAAACATACGACAAAATTAATAACCCAATGAACAATATCATTGGAAAATAAATCACAGAATATCGGTTTTAAAGGCACTAGTTTAAAATAAAAAAGTAGTTCGATTAGGCATTTTAGGTTATGTACGGTGTGAAGACGAGTACTGTGATGATTTTACGTACAATTACAGGCGGAAATCATTGGATCCATTGTGATTATCCTAGAAAAGGCGAAAATGTAAGCAAAAGAAAAAGGAAAGAGATAATGATATTGATAAAGAGAGTACAACACAAAACAAAAGGATTTATGAAATCTATACGTTTCACCTTTGACTGGACGTGCTGTGAAAATAAATTCTAGATACCCAAAAATTCTTTGTTACAGATCTTTAACTGCCACAAAATAACAGAGTAGATGTTCTGTGGTCTCCTCTCCTTCATCGTCACTACAGCTTCTGCAGAAGTCCATGTGAAGTACTAATTTTTCTAAATTAGAATTGAAAACAAATCTACTTTTTAATTCCCCATTTGTGACACGATTATATTCCCATTAACAATTACGATATGTCTGGCAATATCATTAAAGTCACCTGGTTTATTTCAACAAAGCACTGGCAACTCCATTCAAATAACCGATTATTTAAGTACATTTCAGTAATGTCGTCAAAATTGATGATTATTTTTTTGGAGGATTTTCATTTTAACATAAAAAAAAATTTTTTTCTTAGAATTTTTCTTTAAAATTAATCATATAAAAAAGAGAAAAGCAAATACAAATGCTTTGTTAAAGTCCTCGAAAAATAATTTAAAAAGTAGTGTGTATCCTTTAAGTAAAAAAAGCGTAGCCGTGGAAAACATTTTTCTTAGCAGCCGTAGCAAAAGGAGAAAAAAAAGCCACAAAAGAGCCAAACAGGAAGAAGAAGAGAGAATAAAAATAAGCAATAACAACTAAACGGCCAACAACAACGGCAGTAGTAGTAAACCATTGCCAGTGGTAGCAGCAGCAGCAACAGCAATAGAGCGGAGCAGAACAGAGCAGTATGAGTTCGTCAACGGCAAGCCGTAAAGAAACGGAAAGGACCAAATTAATACAGGAAAAATGTCAAACATTATTAACACAAATGTTAAGAGATGAAGACAACAAATACTGTGTAGATTGTGATGCAAAGGGTAAGTATTGCAACAACAATATTGTTAAAAATGACACAAAACAACCAGGCTATCTTGAAAAAGTCTTCAAATTGTCAGTGAATACGTAGTACGTTTAACCAACAAAATCCAAGAAGTGTTGCTTCTGATTGGTGGGGGGGCGAGGAAAGGTGCGTGTGCGTTAATAATCACAAAAAGTCAGGAATAATTGTATCTCTAGCCAACAACACGACAGCAACTGCTATTGCATGAGAAATAATAGATAACAAGTGTTTGGCAAAAATCAGAAAAAAAAGAAGAAATATTGACAAATTGTTTAAATTGCCCTCCTCTCTATACATGCATACGTACGAAACACGTTTACCAAATAGACGGTGTTTCTATTTGTTTTGATTTCATTACTCAGTTATGATTTTATATCATGATTTACTGTTTTCTATAGAAACAAAAATTTCTTTTTGATGACGTTTTTCTTATTAAAAACCCAACAAACAAACAAAGAGATGCGGTGCGTCATAATATCCTACACCCTACATTGAAAGATGATGACTGATAAGGATTTCGTCTGATCTGTGTTAACAATTTAATCTCATCATAGAGAGTTTTTCTCTTCTTCATGAGACATTTATCAAAATTTAAAAACAAAGTTAAAAATAAGAATTCATTTTGTCTTCTTGTGTCGAAAACGAAATTCATTATTTTGCCAAAAAAAAGGCTTTAATAACCTTTATCTCTCCTTGGACTACTCTACGTGACGTTATTTTATACTATAAAGATCCTAATTGGCATCTTTCTGTTGACTTGACTCAGACTTCTTTCATTTGAATAAGCAGAAGTTCGCGTTTTCATTAGTGAATCTCTGTCAAATAGCAAAAAAACCGAACCATTTCTGAAGTCGATGGTGATAACACGGTAAAAGCGAAGCAACTACCCCCATGTCTAGCTAAAGCAAGGAGCTGGGTTCCCAGCGTGAAATCGCAGCTTGATCTGTGTACTCTTTGTGTTTCATTGACCGTCATTTTTTCTCTAGTTCTACCTCTCTCTTTCCCTCATTCCCGTCCCTTACATCTTAGTCTTTTCTACATTTAGATCGATGACAATCGATCACCTTTATGACAAGTACACATCTACAAACCTACCCATCTACAATAACAGCTCATGTTCACATCAGAGGACTTCATTCTCCAGTAAATATGATAGCGTACGTTGACCGAGCATACATAATTGAAGCGTAATTCTATAAGCAGACAGTATGACACCTTGTGGTTTTTCACAGTTTGCTATTATCATCGCTGTCATGGTTTCGAGATCGACATGATCGTCATATAGCTAAATAAAGACTCTGTATAAATATTTATAGTGAAGCATCTACATGCAATCTTTCTTACGATATATTATCTGTACAGATTGCGCCAGATGATATGTGGATTGTCTAATTGGGCATTATGTCAGCTGGTTTCAGTCTGCAGGAATGCCTTCACATTGTTATGCGACACGTATTAGATGTCATTCTGATGAGAAGCAATGAGATTTGAAATGAGTTGCCAAGAGAAGACATCGTAGATTAAGAGGAAGCAGCGTGGCATACTGCTCCGGGCTAAGCGATCGATATAGATACATTTATAGAGGAATGATAATGATTACAGAATGTCTGAAATGGAATATGAAATGCATCTAAGTGGGGAATCTTGATAGATTTATTAATTGGGCATTGTGTTGAGAGGGCAAAACCTAATTGGAGGGTCATATGAAGCTCTCTTTTCTGCAGGATATGTGAAAATGTAGGCTCAAGATACTTTGCTTAGTTTTACTTATTTTGCTTTCAGAAAAGCTGAGCTGGAGAGTTTCAACTCTGGCATTATTTGACTGACGAGATAACTCTTTACTTAATTTTATTATCTCCCCCAATTTCTTGTCGTAGTTCTTTTCTTTTCTTGATTGACCTACGGTACAGGAAGTATCATTCTTGCATGCTGGGTAGAGCTATAACAAAGACACATTGTTTGCAATTCGATTTGAAATAAAGCATCGTCTTACGTAGTGAAAGATTTTGGGTGAACGATTTCCTTATCCAACACCTTTTACTTCTTGTAATCGAGGTCTTGTCATTAAAGATTTGTTTTATGCACGCACTGATGATAAATTATACAAATGAACCAGATAAATTCAGTTTTCATTTATTTGTCTTTTTTTTCTTAAACTCTTTCAGTCTGTTTCAGTGCATTACTCTTACTTTTTGTTTTAGACAATAACATTCATACATATGTATTTATTTTTGATTTTACAAAACATTTGCGAAAAGAAAAATTAAATCCAAAACCTTTTTTAGTTGCTTTTTCTTGTTTTTATTGCTTTTGTTGCTTTTTAACGATAAAAACACAAACATCAGCTTGCATTGTTATTATTGTTGCCAGCTACTGCCCCAGCCATAAATGATTGTTTAAATAAATAATAAATTATTTAAATTTTTATCATGTATTAAATGTTATATCACTTTAATGTTATCATAGTTTTCTTTCGTTTTTCGTTCACTTGTGTTTTGTTTTACTTTTAAGGGAGGATATGAAATTCCAATTGCATTTCATAATGATAAAGAAACATTCGCTTTAAAATGATAATTAAGTTAAATGGATTTGTTTATTGAAAACATTATTCTTGCCATCACAAATGTAGCTTGGGAAGGTGATTTCTTATTGACGTTTCTTTTTTTCTAGGACCACGTTGGGCTTCATGGAATTTGGGTGTTTTCCTGTGCATACGCTGTGCTGGCATTCATCGTAATCTCGGTGTACACATATCACGTGTGAAATCGGTTAACTTGGATACATGGACACCGGAACAGGTTATATCCCTGCAACAGATGGGCAATTCAAGAGCACGAGCCGTGTATGAGGCTCAATTGCCCGACGGTTTTCGACGTCCACAGACTGATACCGCATTGGAATCATTTATACGTGCCAAATATGAGCATAAAAAGTACTTGGCTCGTGAATGGGTACCGCCATCGCCACCCAAAGTCGATTGGGCCAAGGAAATTGACGAGGAATTGGAAAGACAAAAACGCAAGAAGAAAGCTGCCCAAGCAAATACCGCTTTGGGTATTGGTGTCATAACGGGCAGTGCAAATGCTGCGGGACACGATAAGAAATCAACGACTTCATCTTTAGCGAAATCCTCTCCACTACCGGCGCCATTGCCTAAACCGAAACCGGGTCAAAGTGGCAGTAGTCCCAAGATACAACGCATTTCGATTAGTTCTACGGGTGCCGAGAACAACCATAGCAATGATCTTTTAGGTTTGGCATCGCCCACGAAACCTGTACAAACGTCGTCTGCAAGCGGTCAACAGTCGTCGAATATTAGTGACTTACAAAACGATACGTTTAGCTGTTTTCTAAGTGCTAGCCCCGCTACTGCGAGTGATACACAGCAAACGACCAATAACTTAAATAATCCCTCGCAAAATTCTCTGGCTAAAGAGGAAGAAGACTTTTTCAATCAAGGCTCATTGGCCCAAGCGTGCGATAAGGATAAATCAGGGAAGTTGACAAAGGATAGCATATTGGCTTTGTACGGCCAAGCACCGCCAAATCCAGCGCCAGCCATGAATTTCTTACAACAACAGCCGGTAAATCCTCAGGCAGCCATGTTTGCTGCAACTGGAGCTTTTACCGGCATGACGCCCGGAGGTTTTATGGGTGCTGGTGGACCCGCAGCCAATCAGCAACAACAGTTTATGACGCCACCCAATTCAGCCAGTATGTATAATGCCCCCGTAATGACAGCGCCAGCCGCATTTACTGCACCTGGCATGTCGGCTTTGCATATGGGTGCTGCTGGTGGTCCGGCAAATAGTCAATTTGCCGCACAGTTTCCTATGCAAACTGGTTTTCCACATAACCAAACGATGGGCGGCATTATGGCAACCGGTCAACCTGCTGCTGCTAATCTTATGCATACGCATAATCCGGGACTTATGACGACATTAGCGGCAAACAACACACCACTTATGTTTCCGGGCATGGCAGCATCAGCCATGCAAGCGCAAGCGGCATACAATCATCAAGGTTTAATACAAGGTTTTCCTACAGCCGCCATGGGTGTCAATCCTACTGCGGCTAATAATGCTACAACAGCTAGTTTACAACAACAATTTGGTAATCTTAATATCGGCAATGTATGGCAATAAACGTATATTTTTTAAAATAATTCTTATAAAAAAATTTTCCAAAACGAAAATTACTTAAGAACTTGCCGTTAAATGACATTTAGGACTATCTCAATTCCCCGTGTATATCCTCTCCTCTTGATGGGGAGAACCATCTCTAAGCTGATGTGTGTTAAGAAAAGTATTCCTTTTCTTTCCCTCTGAAGTATTATTATAGTTTATTTGCTAAAATGTAATATCGATTATACAAACCGGGTTTAATTGAACCACTTCAGGGCTCTTACCACACTTTTTTATTTCTATTTCTCTTTCTTTATCAAAATGATATATATATAGTATGATATATATAGTATGGTATATAATTGTTTATTAATCTTTCTTTTTATTCAAAAAGGAATACATATGTTATTTAGTTTTGCTTTCTCAAGTATAAATAAATAAAAAAGAAAACAAGAACCCCTTCTCCCTCTACCCTTTCAAAAAACAAAAATGAAAAAAAAAAACTTAAGAAACTTAAAACATAATCTTGTAAAGGTTTAATTATTAAATTAAAACTAAACTTAATAATAATAAATAATTAAAAGGAAATAAAAGGAAAGTTAAATATATTTTTAGCTTATACATAAAATAATAATAAAAGAGCGTTCTTCTATCTTTCACTCTTTTTAAAACATGAAAAAGAATAAAAATAAAACCCAAGGCATGAAACAATTTCTTAACGAAATAACAATAAAAAAATTATTTGTTTTGTTTTTTTAAACAAGATTATTATTATAAAAAAAATTAATATAAAATGTATAAGAATAATTCATATATTAGTTATAAAATAAAACAAATATTAAAAACAATATTTACTTACGTTTTTATTCTTCTATATATTGTTTACCTCTATACTGTCTCATAAGGATCCGTAGGACACTAGTGTTCCCTCTAACTGGACACCCTAGAAATTATAAATTTATATTTATTTAGATTGATTTTGATAGCGTCACTGTTTGAATTTGTTTACATGAAGATATTGCTTTGAACTATTTAGTAGTAGGCATTGTAACATCACTTATGTTCTTTCTTAACATTCATCAACTCTCTAGCCTTTGGTTGTTGATTCATAGGAGAGATAGAAAGAGCTTCTATCATCATGGTTATGACCACAATGTCTAGAATCGCTTGAGTCGGTGTACCGCAACCCTAATTTTCTAATAAATAATTGTCTAACCGAGATCGATGCTGTGTATCTATGCATGTATAGACTTAGTTGGTGTGATCAAAGTGGTCGTGGCCTAAATCCAACTTAAACATGACTTACACACTAGAGAGGAATGAACGTATAATCGGTAGCATATTTGGTCAGGACATTTAAACAACGATGTTCAAGGTTTCCAGTGTTATCCTGACGAAAAATCTGTGGAGTCTACCGTAAATGTATTCTGTGGCTCTTTTTATTGCAGTGGAGTGCAGTTGAAAATATTACATTTGGTCTGGACATCCTGATAATGATATTCAAGGCTTCCAGTACTATGTGAGACTGCAAAAGGACAATCGACTTAATTTCGTGTCTCAATTCTGCTCTTTAATATTCTTTAACATAATATTCAACGTCTAGACCTTAGACCTTGAAAAATGTTTAAAGTTCCAGAAGAGGTTTAAGGATATTGAACAGTTTTCGAAATGAACGCTGGCGGTTATAGAAATGGATGCCCAAATCGAAGCTTTTTTGGTGTTGTAAATATGTGATCCTACTTTCACTATATACTGTTTAGATATCCTTATTTAGCTTAACGGGGCCTATTTTTGAATAACCGCTGTCATATTTCGTAATTATGAAAGGTTGCAAAGCTTACAGCCGAGATAACTCAAGGTCTTGGGGCTAAAGAAATGAGAAGGTGATTCCTAAGTGAATAAACCCTATAAATAAATCACAGTGGAAGGTTATTATCAATTGTTATCGCAACTGGAGCGTGAATACTGAGACCCTAATTTTTTTTATGCAAATCAGATCAATATTTGAAAATTGTATTGATAACGGATTTATTTTAGAGAACATGGCAGCACACAAAGGAAAAATAAAAAAACGTTACAAATTTAATAATAGTCTGGCAAATCTGGTTGCCAGCTGTTCAATAATTGCAACATCTGTCTCATTTTTGTTTTTTGGCCACCTCTTCATCATTATCATCAGTCACAACAAATCCATTATTATTCTTTTTTGATACGATTTAATTATTATCAAAATATCTACTATTGTTTATAAGGCAAGTGCTAATAAATAATTCCAATTGTTCATTTTAACAGCCAATAAAATATTTATTTATTGTTTTGGTTCTTGTAGTGGAAACAATATAGTCGAACAACATGAGTGCGAAAGAGATAAAGGAGAAACAAACAGATCACGAAACAGCGGCAAACGCCGCTGAGGAAGCACCTAGAGAGATAACAACCAAAGAGGCATACTTTTCCGCACTTAACGAATGGGTTAAACATGCGAATATCTCGCAAAATGCGATGGCCATGTTTCCTTGGTATTTTATGTCTTCATATCCACAGTTATTTACCCAACCGGCCACTCCAAATTTTATGCCTGTCATGGGTTTACAAATGCCATCACAAAACGCACAACCAGTGAACGGCAACAATTTACCTCCAGTCGGTGGCTTCGGTTTCAGAATTATGAACGAGCAGGCCCAGACGGAACTTATAAACCGCCATGGTGGCTATGAATACGTAGTGGCCCCGTTTTGGAAGAGAGCGATTGCCGAATTCATTGACATGATCATAATGTTGCTGTTTAAAATTGTAGCCCTTTTTGTTATTACCTACGTTCTGGGTCATGATGTAACGATAGGCATAGATGAGAACGTATTAAACAAAGCACTCGAGGAAGAAGATTTAGCTGGCGTTTTTCTATATTATATGGAATTTTTTCCGGATTTATTCTCTTCAGATTTATTAGCTTTTGAAATTGCTACGAAACTGTTTGTATGCCTATATGAAGCGGAATGTACCACATATTATAATGGCGCCTCGGTGGGTAAATATATTATGGGCTTGAGCATAAAATATGTAGAGGCCATGGTGCCATTGCCGGATAATAATATAATGGGTATGCGTGCTCAACCAGTACCTCAAATACAATTGGGCTTCCCAGCGACTCGTACACAAATGCGTGCTTTGCTCTATCCAGCCGAAACGCCAACGTTTAAAAGGGCTTTTGGCCGAGCCTTATTTAAGAATTCTATACTAAGCATATTATTTCCCATGATCTTTTTAATGATTATGTTTAAAAATAATCGCACCGCCTATGATATCTTAGCCAAAACAATTGTGGTGGAGACACCCACACATCCAGTTGCCTTAAGAAGGCCCGCTCAACAACAGCAGTAACAATAGTATAGTATGGTATATAGTATCTGTTTTAAAAACGATTTTAATTGTTATAAAATATTGTTGATTTAAAATTTTTAAGTTTATAAATATTTCATGCAGTTTACTTGCCATATGCAGGATGATTTTTTCTTTAAGGGCCATACAAAATTCTAGCAACTAATGTATGTACATGATATAAATAACAAATGTTAGTGTATGATTTGAAAAAGAAAGAAACAAAAATTAATATTCCAATATAAATTCAAGTATTTCTATTAAAAAAAGTAAATGGCTTCTTGCAATATTTAGAAACGTGGGAATCTAACCGGCATATGTAGTTTGAAGGTTGGTCAGCATAATTTGGAAACAATATTTGCGAGTGATTTTCCTCAGAACTAATACCAATACATTTACTACAATATTTATAAACGTAGAAAGCTCACTTATCTTCGTTAATTGCGAGGGAACTGGTTTTTGGAGCTTTTAACGATGTTAAGTCCTCAGTAATATAGAAGCCACGGGAGACATTGTTGGGTTTTCATAACTAATAGTTTATAGAAGCACTTTAGTTACAGTATGTTGCTATTATCGGCTAAAAGCAGTAGCCAAAGAAACCTTAATCTAAATCCAATTAGAAGTAAGTTCGTACTCTTCACTTAAAGGTATGAGATACCTAATATGTTACTAATTCTGGATATCAATGCTATCCTCGTCCGAAGAGGGGCGAAATGCGCAATCTGAGAACTCAGTCCAAAATATTCTCTTTTGCTACAGGATATTACGCTTCGGCTCATACCCTGTATGCGGAAGTTGGCGTATGACAACTGGGGTGCTGAAAATAGCACTCGACAGGAACGTCTTGCGATCAGCGACCACTTGTCGGACGATGAAGCAGAAATATTGGAAGATAGGTCCAGCTATTATGTGTTTAGAACTGTATTGGTCGCTATAGACTACGTTAGAACATTCTTGCCGCAAGGTTTGGATAAATTCGATGTAATACTGATTACTGGGGTTCTTATGGGGCATTGTGAGGGTAAGTCACTACTACAGGATATGTTGCAATAAGGATTTGGAGACTACAGAACACTGATGACCTTGAGTAAGGATCGAGAGCTGATATTCGGGTTTCCTGGTTCAAATCACCTCTGGGTAAACCTATATGTATACGCTTAGTGATAAGGACACGTCCTCTAGCCTATGTATCTTAAAAAACCATAAATAACAGAGGTTTAGATAAAGTACAGAGGTCATCTGCTCATCATGTAGACTAAGTGTTACAGAGAAGCAAGCTATCTCTAAATTGGTATTCCAAGGCTCCATTTCTAGAAAAGTGCTTCATTGCCTTTCTTTTTTTCTTCCAAATTTCTCAATTCCCATTTTGCATTGTTGCTGTTTTTGAAACCATCTGGCAACCTTTTGCCAACTATAGCTTTCCATACAAAAACACAGTGTTTTTTTCCAATTGTTTTTATTTGTAAATTCGTAGGTGAGTGTAAATAAATAATTCAAAACACTAACGTGTACTTTTTATATTTCTATGTGTAATACAATATTGAAAACTAATTTCTCAAGGTGATGTGTTGAAAAGAAGATTGTCAAACACTTGTTAACGCAATGGACGACAAAGAAGAAATTAAACAAAAGGAAATCACGCCTACAGCAACAAATACTCCAAATAGTGAAACAACAACAAAAATGCCAAATGACGTTGCCAAAGAAAAGCAGGAGGAATGTAAAGAGCTTACGGCCAAGGAGACTTATTTTGCCACACTTAACGAATGGGTTAAACAAGCCAATATCTCCCAGAATGCCATGACCATGTTTCCCTGGTATTTTATGTCTGCATATCCGCAATTGTTCTATCGTCCAGTAATCCAGATGCCAACAAACTCTACACAGAACAATCAAACATCTTTGCCTAATCTGAATGCAAATAATTTAAATGATAATGCCGCAGCTGGAGGCTTTAATGGTTTTGGCTTAAGGCTAATGAACGATCAGGCCCAGGCTGAAGTGATAAATCGTACAGGTGGCTATGAATATATTGTAGCTCCCTATTGGAAAAGAGCTTTGGCTGAGGTAATTGATATGATAATAATGCTATTCTTTAAAATTGGCATTATGTTAGTGGTAACTAGTGTTTTTGGCCATAAGTTTATGATCGATATGGATAAGGATGTTTTGAATAAGGCTATGGATAGTGAAGACTTCGCAGGGGCCTTACTGTTCTCTATGGACTTTTTGGATTTCTCTTCAGATTTATTGGCATTTGAAATAGCGGCCAAACTGCTTGCCTGTTTGTACGAAGCCATCTTGACAAGATTTTTCAATGGTGCTACTATAGGCAAACGAGTAATGGGATTAAGCATTAAATATGTGGAAGCAGTGGTGCTCTTACCCAACAATGGTGTTCCACCTCAACCAGTACCACCAATACAACTTGGTTTGCAAGCGGCTCGTGTACAGTTGAGGGCATTACTCTTTCCCGCAGAAACACCAAATTTTTTGCGTGCTTTTGCCAGAGCTGTAGCCAAAAATGTCTTCTTAAATCTATTGTTTCCCATGTTCTTTTTAATGATATTCTTTAAGAATAATCGCACGGCTCATGATATTATAACCAAAACGATGGTAGTGGAGAAGTCGAGACAGCCATTGGTACTGAGAAGACCCAATCAACAATAGTAGTAGTGGTGAAGGTTTAAATTATACATGTTATCTGAAAGATTTCTTAGTTTCTTCTTATTTCATTAATTGCCATAGGTAAAAGAAAATGGTTTTGTTTATAATTTATATCATAATAAATAAGTAAAATAATAATAAAAATTAAATCACAATATTCTTTGTTTGCTCAGATTCTTGACCCTGAGAATTATACGTTGAACTAGCGAACCGAAATAAAAGCTGGTTTGCATACCAACTGAGTTAACGACCACCTAAAATTATGCTGTAGTAGATCAAATGAGTTTTATGTGGTTAGTGGTGAGTAATGCACGAGACTAAAAACCAAACTTATTAAATATAGATTATCCCTTATTCTTGCAAATTACATCATTTTTGTTTTAATAAGAATTACCACTTGAATTTGATTTCTCCTTGGATCACAACACATTTCAGGCTTTATTTTCAACAAAACTCATAATCTATTTAACTTGGACATTCTTCAAAGATTGAGCCACAACATTTCCTTTGCCGGGAACATTTAAAGCAGCTCCTTTATAGCAGGCCACCAGCGCATCATTCGTTTTCAAGTCGGGAGCACAAGTTTCAAAGATTTTCTTTTTAGGATTCATTTGGGCATCTGGCTGTCTGGGATAACCCTCGCAATGTACAAGGTCGCCAGGCACTGAACCTTCGGGAGGACTTAGAACTTCAACTTTTTCAGGTGTAGAAGCACACATGACCATAGCCTCCGATGTTATGCCACGCATTTTGGCAGGCTTCAGATTACACATGACAACTACCATACGATTTTGCATTTCCTCAATGGGTACAAACTTAACAAGGCCGGAGACAACCGTGCGAGGTTGAGGTTCACCACAATCGATTTTCTCCAAGTATAAACTGTCAGCATCAGGATGGCGACCTACTTCTATAATTTTACCAACACGCAAATCTAAACGACGCACATCAATGGGGAGTTCTGTAGCGGCAGCGTCTTTATTTTCGGCAGCAGGTTGTTTTTCTTTTTTGGGTTTCTTTTCTTTATTAGCTTTTTGTTTAGTCTCTTGGTTGCCGGCATTACTTGGTGCAGCCACCTCTGCTACATCTGGTGAGCCGTTAACTTTAGCATCGGTACATAAGTTACGGACACCGGGTACTGTATATTGCTTCTTACCATTTTTAATTTCCAAGGCAATTAATTGGGCCTTTGCTATTTCCACCTGCTGCTGTAGTTTTTTGTTTTCGGCTATTAGTTCACGTTTTTTACGGCTAATCAGTTCTCTACGTATGGCTGCCAACTGGAAAAAAATATTCTTATATTCTTGACTCTAAACTAATTCTAACCCAACTTTTTGTGGTACTTTATGAAAAATTTCAGGGCATAAGTTACCTCATTTTTAAGAGATTCTATAATCTCCTGGCTGTATTTATTATTTTCAACCACTTGTTCCAGAGAAACCATATTTTTAGCAGGATTATTCAATGTTTTAAAAAAATTTGAACGTAACAAAGATGTTCCGGTGGCAAAAATACGATTCATGGGGAATTGTATAGAATAACAGCAGCTGAGTGAATTTGTTTTTAAAATAGCAGGTTGCCAGATGTATTTTCTAAATATAAAACGTAGCTTAAGAGGGGTAAATACTATTCAAAGCATTGTATTATTTTAATTTTTTGGTAAATTACATGAAAAAGAAAGTTCTTGTTACATAAAGCATATTTTTATGCAACATTATTGATTATGGAGTATTGATTGATTTATTCGATTTATAATGTCATTAATTCCGATTCATAAATATTTAATACTTTATAATACAGGTCTGGAAGTTGGTTAAATGTAGTCGGTATTTAGTAATCAGTTTACAATTACTCACTACTTTTAATTGTACTGCACAAGCGGGCAAGTGTTCTTCAACAGTAGTTGGAAGGAAAATCTTTTTTTGGGTGTGTATTTTTTTTGGTACAAGAATTTAAGTAAAATAGTCCACAGAAACTAACAAATTAACACAAAAACTAACAGTTTGTCACCTTTTTTGTAGGCTAACGAAGGTAAATTTACTAATAAATTAACCAAAAAATCATTAAATGTTTATAAAGTGTTTGAAAAATCTATTTAATAAATAATTGTTGTGGTGAAATTGTGCACGAAGAAAAAAATATTAATAAAACAACCCCTATTAAAGTTTGCATTTATTTTTGTTAAAAGTTAAAGACTAATTAAAACATGACTATTGAAAAGTTTCCAATTTTATTAAAATGTCTGGAAATTTCCTTTTAGTTTTGTGCCAACTTCTGTGTATGATTTGTTTGCTTTAACAACCCCCACCTCCATTTTTCTTTCGCTCCCCTTTCACAGCTCACCTCCTCTCATTGTCTTGTACTTTTGTGTTTAATAAATTTTGATTTGCTTTAATTCTATTGCTGTTTTTGCATTTTATCTTTGCCACTCCCTTAAATATTGCTTTAAAAATGTTGGCCCCTTTTTTCTTGGAATCCTAAGGGGTTTAATAAGTGTACTATTTAAGAAGGGGGTCGCATTTTGTTAAGCTGCCATCGATTTGTTAATTTTTTTTTTGTATTGTAGTTGCTGTTTTTGTTGTACATTATGCATGTTAGTCACAGACAGTGTTGACAATTCGAAAAGAAGCAAAAAAAAAAAAATTCCTTTTCAAAGAAATTTAATTACAAGCATTCTTTCTTAGCTTTAATACCTGTTAAACTTGCCATACTAAAGGTCCTTTTTTAGTTTTCTTTAAGTCATTTAAATTCTAAAACATGCCTTACTATTTATAGTAGCATGATAAATAAGTGGATACATACTAACCAACACACATTTTATTTATCTATTATGGTCTGACCTTAAAGTGTGTTGAACATCATTATCATCACCATCACACCAGCACCCCTTAACGCCCATCTGGTTTAATTTTCTTTTCTTTTTTTTGTCTATTTTTCCATGCTTTTTTTCTATTCTGGTTGTTTTTCTTTTGCTCTTTAAATGCTAAGGAAATGGGACTGTGTATGTTTGGTTGATTGTTAGTTTTCCGGAATTATTTGTTGATACTGGCACACTTGAATGTTTGTTTATTTTATAGAATTAATTCTATAGGTTTGTGGCATGCGGTAAAGAGCTCTTAATAATGTCATTTATTGGTTTAAATAGAAAACCTTTAAACGCAAATTATAGCCTACAATCTAAGGTTGATAATTAGGACAAGTGAATTTATATTCGTAATTTGGTCATGGGAGACAGTGCTGCAATGTGGGAAGGTCCACAATGAATTAAATTAAAAGTCTAATCAATACTGAACAACAATTGTAATATAAATTGGCATCGAGCACATAGTTTTCGAAACATTCAGCGTGTCAAAGAAGTTATAGAATTCAAATACTGTCACATATAATGTATATTACTGGTCTTTAGTTTTTGTTTTTGGAATTTGTCAACAAAACTATTTCCATTCTAGGCAAACAGATATCCCCGCTAAGATCCCAGGGCTTTGGATATATCACTACGTTTTGCATTGTTTGTCCTGATTAATCAAAATTTCTCTGCTATCGACAAAAAATAGTCGCTTGTAAGCAATTGGTTTCTTTACAGTAATACCTTCCCAATCGCTAATATTGTCTTAGCCACCATTTTTACCCGTTCAATACTTTTCGACCATGGCTGTTTTTTTTAGACGTCATGTTAACTTTTGTGTGATGCATACAATGTCAGAAGTTGTTGAAAATGAATCTCTCCAAGTTAGAAGCTAAGGTCAGAGAAACAAAATTTGTTTGAACATGTCAGAACATCTGCAGAACAAGTTAATACCGGTGGTTCGCAAATTATTTCTCGCCCTCAATATCCGGGTAGAAATATCTCTAAGGTCCTAATACGTTTAATACGCAAGCTTAGAATCGATTCCATCTTAGAAGGGTGCTAGATCCAATTTTCCCTATTTCTCCATTAGATGACTCCACTGTTTAGTCCATTGATCGATTAAGGAGGATGCCATAGGACCCATTAGCTAAATATACTCACTTTGCCGCACACTCGCCAATTCACAAAGAGACCTTTAGTAGCAAAACTAAACAAATTGTTGCGTATTTTATCGATTTAAAAATGAAGCATGATACGTGTTATGGTTCTACTCATTATAAGTGTTTTATTTAAATGGTTTTGCATTCTATTGAGACGTAGTATATATTTGTTTATTTGTGAATGTGTTGTATTAACCAAATTCCCTTAAAATATTTGAATATTTATATCTTGATTTTTCTTTTTTATCTTTTTATTCCCCAAAAATTTTTTTACAGCTTTTTTCTTCACACATAAATATCCATATTTATTAAAAGGCTTTATTTTGCACTAAAAATATCACGTTTTTAACCCAAAAAAACACCAATCAATCACTACTAAAATCCAATACCATCTTCATAAGTAAATTACCCCAAAAAAAATTGTTTTTCATTTGAAAATAAAGTAGATTTTACATGTAAAAAGAACACAACTCATCACAAACATATTGCTACTAGCGTCTTATATTGTAAACCATCCATCCAAAAAAATCTCTTTTTAATTCCTAAAACCAATTAAACGTATAACAAAAAACCTTCACCATAGGACTATCAGAGACAGCAGTTATGGACGTTATGTCTTCGTCATTGCAACAGCAGCGTATTATTGTCGAACAATTGAGACGTGAAGCGTCTGTTGAACGTCAATCCGTTTCCGAATCTTGTGCTGCCATGATGCGTTACATATCGCAACATGAACAGGAGGATTATCTTTTGACTGGCTTCACTAGCCAAAAAGTTAATCCATTCCGTGAGAAGTCTTCATGCAGTGTACTTTAAATTAATTTCAATATAAAAACAATAACAACGATGAAGAAGCAGCAGCAGCAGCAGACGATAATGATGACGTTGTTGATGAGGAGGATGATAACAATAGAGTTGAAGAAAATACGAAATTGTTGGACATGGTAACTTTAATGAAGATGATGCAAACGTATTGTAGATGTCCATTGAGTAGTAAAAAAAAATTATTATAAACACCACCTATTTAAACACAACTATAACAACAACAACAACAACAACATTAAATAAAAATAAAAGAAACATACAAAATACGGTTATCTATCTAACTAATCAATAACAAATTCAATAAAAAAAATAAATTTTAACAACAAAAACAAACAAACAATTCTTGTAAAACAATTCTTCTTTTAACTCAACTTTCGATTACTTTTATCACACAAAGTTTATTGGGAATTTCGTATATAAAAAACATCTGCAATGCTAAAACAACTACAAGAAATAATAAAGGATATGAATATTTAAGCCTATAATATACAGTTATATATATTTAAATATATAATATTTTTAATGATTAAATGATTACAAGAATAATAGAGAAGATACCAACAATATAACAACACCACACACAATATTAATCATTAATATATCTTTAAATATATATCGTATTTAAATTAATTCAAAGAGAATGGAAATATTTATAAAACAAAGTTATATCTCTATCTATATATATACACATATATATCGTATATCGTAATAAGTTACAAAAAATGAACAACAACAACAAGAATTATATATTATATGAAAAGAACATACATATTATCAAAGTATATATTTATATACATACATATTTAAACAATAATAAGAACAACAACAACAGAAATATATCAATATATAAGATCTAGTATAATATTATAAGTATATAAACAATAGCTGTATAAACATACATATATGTAAGATGAGATGGACATTTAAAAGCAACATTTTCAATTAGAAATTTACGATAATTGCCACAAACCTTTATTTAGAGTTTTTAAAATAGATTAACTATAGGAAAACAACACGTTTTAAAAAACCATTTCAACCTCTCATAATTGAATTTTTGAGATGGCAATGTTATTTTGTTTCATTGAAATTTAATCAAATTCTCTTCAAAGCCTTGAAATATTTAGGAATTTCCATATAAATGTTCTTTTACGTGTAGACGTTCGTTTAACAATACCAGCAAACAGTCTAAATTTAATACCGTTTCCTTTTCAAATAATTAAGACCTTAGTTTAGTTATCCTGGAATTTGCATTTAAAAGAATATGATTTGTCTTGCTAAAAAATATTTATCGAAGAAAAGTTCCAACATTCAACTTTAATTCGATTCAATGAATGTAATTCCGTTCGTAGGTCTGTAAACATTAGTTTCACGTTACTAATTGGTCGTCTAAATTTGTTTCAGTGCAGTTTTCCAATAATTTAAGGCACTGCTTTAGTTTTTGCGTTTTTCGAATTTAGCCAGGTTCACACATATCAAATCTGGTATGCAGAAGAGGCCACGGACTTGTCCGTACCGATAAATTTATTATTTTCTTATAATAATAAATTCAAAATCATTGAAAAATAATTTTACATGTAGTTTTAAAGTGTGTGAATCTGGTCTAAAATTTGAAATAAAAGTTCATCTGCGGGCGCATACATTTTTCTAAATTTATTCCCGTGCAGTTTTCAAATAATTTAAGGCACTGCTTTAGTTATTGCGTTTTTGGAATTTAGCCAGGTTCACACACATCAAAAATGTATGCAAAAGGGCCACGAACTTGTCAGTACCGATAAATTTATTATTTTCTTGTAATAATAAATACAAAATCATTGAAGAACAATTTATCATGTAGACTTGATGTGTGTGAATCTGGTCTAACATTTGAAGTAAAAACTCATCGTGTGGGCGTGTAAATTTTTCAAAATATTTCTTTTAAAGCAAAGCCCTGACAATTTGTAAATTTCCGTCAAGGTTTATTGATTAAAAACGTTTGTACTTTATAGCACAATAACTGAAACGATTTGGTTGGCTGTGCACTTAAATTAGTTTCAATTTATAAATTTCCTTTAAGGTTTATTGGTTTAAGCTGTTTGAAAAGATGTAGTTGGCTTTATCAAAAGCCATTTGCTAATTAAAGCCTCTTTCAAACATGGAAAGTTTACTTTAAACTTGTATATTTGTTTTGCTTTTCGAAAACCTTACGAAAATTATTTTTGCTTTTTGAATAGTTTCTCACATTTTAAGCGAATGGCTGTTTACTTATTAAGGCTGCTTTCATACTACGAAAGTTTACTTTCATTTCGCTTTATTTTTCGTTTGGAACTACGAAAAATTCAACCTAAACAAAATTTATTAAAGTAAACTTTCTGTGGCTGAACAAAGGTTAAAAAAGTAAATCAAAATTAAACTTTCTTTATATAAAAAGAGGTTCCAATAATTTCTTGAAGTTTGGCGACTGTTATTTAGCTTTTAGCTGCAATTTCTAATAGAGATCGCATGAAACAAATAATATGCGGTTAATAATATGTAGGTTAGAGGATATGTACTTGTCAATTTGGACAAGTACATTGCCCGGTGGTCTATTTGACCCATTGAACAATCCAATAATAAGATACCTGATGAATCGTAATACGCACTCAAACAACACTAGAAAAAAGTATGACTTTTTCGAAATCTCAACAGTTTTGTCAATAATTGTCAGTTGTTTTTAGTTAGGTGATTAGACCTTTATGACTATAATGTTCTGTTATGTATGTCGAACCTTACTTTTGAAAGCATTTTACTACGGAGATTTTTCTTTCGAATTGAAATGCTTAATATGAACAGTTTATAGGCGTTATTCTGTCATTATAGTGTGGAATATTCGTTTCATTAAATGAAGGCATCATAACTTGAAAGATATTCTTATAAACTTTCTTGAACATAGTTTCACTAGCAAAGTGAATAAGATCTAATCAATGAAACTCAAAACAAATGCAGACAATTCTGTGGTTTGTAGTCTGGACCAGTTGCTTTGTCAAGGATTAGGAAATGGGTAGAATTTTGGCAATTATTGCGACTATTTGAGAAATAAAAAGTAGTAGCAGGCGATGTATTATTTTTATTGTTTCGTTACTTATAAAAATATTACGTTACAAAAAGCCATTATTGGATATACTAAAGAAGAATATTACGCCTAAAAGTAGTAGCTGTTAATTTTCCAAGAAGAGATAAATAAATTGTGCTTTCTTTTAAATATTTTAAATGTCCATCTCTTTTTAATCTAATATATATTATTATGTTATAATTTATTATAATTATAAAGAGTTATTTATTACTTATTACCGCACTCTCTCTTCATTATTTGGCTAACATAACTACTCTTTTTACTCTTAAATAAAACATTGTCATTTTCATTAAGCATTTAAAACAAATAAATTCAATTCAATAAAAAATATTTATTAAAACTCATAACAAAAAGACGAAGAAAAAATATAGAAAAAAAAGAAACACAAAGAAAAAAATTTTCAAATGGAACTCCAACAATAACTTCAAAGTACTAAAACTACTTCAACTTACTCTCTAGCTCCAAAAAAAAAAAAACAAAAAACTCACCGCCCTCCACACAAAACAATAAAAGGAAACAAAAACAAACATTTCGAATACACCTACAAATTCTCATAAAACACATACATAAATAAGCAATAATAAATGTTTATAACAAATAAGAATTGTTAAAACATTGAAGAAATTTTTTGTTTTTTGGGAAAATAATGCGATTATTTTTTCACCGTTATATTCAATTTTAATTAATTTAATTGTTGTCCTCCTAAAGCAAAAGGGATCTTGAAAAAGAACAAAAGAACAAAAAAGAAAAAGCAAACGTAACTAAAAAGCAAAAACATATTTTATTATATTTAAATAAATTAATAAATAAATAATAGTAAAATATACATATATATTTATATTTAATACTTTAACCAAAACAAAATTAAATAAAAATAAATAATTAAAAGAAAAAAGTTTTAAAACTTATTAACCCCCTTTGAAAAAACCAAACATACATATATTAATTATTAAATATATTTCAAACTTCAAACATATTAATTGCTTAGAAATAATAGTATTTTGAACAATTTAAAATAAAAATATAGATTTTTTCTTCATGCCCTTTCTTTTTAATATAAAAAAAAAATATGAGATTAAAAAAGGGAATTTCTTTAAAGTTAAAAAAATAAAAATTAAATAAAATAAAATTAAATTAAAATTATCGTTTAAAATATATTTATATATAAATAATTAAACCAACAACAAAAAGTACTCTTTTTACCTTATAACAAAATGTTTAAACTTTTTTTTTTGTAAATCCTTGCAAAAAAAAAAGAAATTAAACATATTCAATTTTGCAATTAAATATTTAATAATTTAGCGCGCGCGTGTTTAAATTAATATTAATAATTATATAAATAAATAAATAAATAAAAAAATATATATTTTTTTTCTAGCATTAATTAAACAAGCTTTAAACAAATATTAGCAGTTTCTTTAAAACATGATAAAAGAAAAATTAGTTTCAATTGTTATTACATATTATAAAAAAATATTAAACAAAAATATATAAAAAATTAATTATATCATTATAATATAAAATATATATTTAAAAAGAGTGAACATCGTAGCAATTATTTTATGTGTATACAACAAATAATATTAAAAGTTAAGGTAGTTAAGGAAAATAACAAAAAAAGGACACTTTTCGTAAAAAAAAATATTCTATTTCCCCATCTAACCAAAAAAAAAAATGTCCTACAAAGCCAACTTAAACAATAACAAATTATAACTAAAGAACCTATTTTTGTACAATGGGTCAATTCGACCTCCGGCTACTGTACTTGTCTTTATTGACAAGTGCACATTCCCTAACCTAACCTATAAAAAAGCTTAATTTTGTGTTCGTTAAATATTAGAATTAGAAAAAAACACTTTAAGAATGATAGAAAGTAAATTAAATTTAAAATGATTTTGTTTTTGTTTAATGGATAGCAAAATGCAAAAAAAAAGAAATTAATTTCAATTTATTAGAAAACATTAATTAGCATTGCATTAATAGAGAATATTTTCAAATTATTTAATACCTTGCGAAGGAATAGAGTATTGTCCATCTCTGGCACACCAATATCCAAAGGAGCTATTGTTACAATAGCCATTAAAATTTCAGGCTAGTTTCTGGCATAATTCATACATACACTGAGCGCCAAAAGTGTCAGTAAACACCACTGAAATAATTCATTTTCTTAGGATAGCAAGAAAAGTAAATGAGAATAGTCGAATAAATTTCCAAAAATAAAAACGTTTATTTATTACTTATAAAATGTTAAAACAAAAACAACAATTCATGATAAAGGAACTTTTCAGTGTATATGCTAAGCCGTGATGCTAGTTGCCGAGACCAGTTAGTCAAGACTTGGAAGTGAGTTGTGGGCCATAGCTTTCTGTGGCTTTTATGTGTGCTTAAGGGGTACCATTCCTATCCTGCTATTCTATGTATGCTTACATTCTCAAGATTTTATGCTTAAGAACAAAACTGTTTTATATTTAAGAACAAAAGTGTTGACTCATTTATGGCGCCTAGTGTATATGCTAAGCCGTGATGCTAGTTGTCGAGACCAGTTAGTCAAGACTTGGAAATGAGTTCTGGGCCATAGCTTTCTGTGGGTTTTATGTGCTTAAGGGATACTATTCCTATCTTGCTATTCTATGTATGCTTGCATTCTCAAGCTTTGTAGATTAAAACGTTGTAACAATAAAAACTGTCGTATTTAAAATATCAATACTCAGCAGATTTTGAAATTATACCAACTATTTGGGGGATTTAAGTTTTATTTTTACTTATCACGAATTAAAAGGGAACATTTCTAATGTTCTCTTGCACGGCTTAATTTCCCCTTATATAAGGCATCGTGTTTTCACTCCCGCAAAAAGGTTCTGTGTTTGTCTGAGAGTGAGCTCTAGCCATATGGATCAAAATAAATCCACTACATTTATATAATATTTATAAATAAGTTTTATTTTGTAATTAAAAATATTTACATTCGATTTCCAACCTGTAGTACATCCTTAAGAATTCAAGTTGATGTTTAAATTAAAACTTTTATTGTTTGACTAGCTAATCTAATCTGTTTTATTAATACTAAGCCTAGTTGTATTTGTAGTATTAGATACAATTTACTTGCAACATAGTCTTCTACACTTAAGTTTTCCAAAAAAAAAAAAAAATATAACATACCTTAGAGGCTTCCATTTTAGTTTATTTTTTATTGAAACAAAATTAAAATTAATTAAAAACAAAATTGGTGATTTAAATTAATAAATAAAAAAAGAAGTAAAACAACGAAATTAAAGAAAAAAGAAATTGTTTAAAATCGTAGAAGATTATTAAGGCTAGCTTGAAATGAATATAAATTTAAGGAAACATTTTTTAGTAGAACACAAATTAAGCTTTTGAGAATAACTATGATGTTTTCTTTTTTTTTTTGTATTAAATTTAGTTTCCTGTTAAACGTAAATGTGGTTTTAAGTGAAAATAACGTTTTGAATTTTGCTGTCGTGAGCAAACAGCAAAAATTGAAACGTAATGGAAACTTTTAAACCAAAGTGGTAAATGAATTTATTCTTTTATTTATTAAGTAAAGTTTTGAATATGATTGGAATTAAAAAATAATTAAAAAAATAGTTACGTTTTACCCATCTAAAGGCTTTGTAGGATTACTGTTATCTTTCCTTTTCCTATGCCATATAAAAAATATTTAAAGGAATGCTTTCTTTATATTTTCAGACTTTTTAAATTAAAACATAATTAAATAAAGAATTATTTTACAAACTAAAAGCCATGTTTAGAGGCTTATAATACATATAATACAATATTTAATATATTTTTATTAAATTAAAAAAAAGGATAAAAGAAATGCTGCTAAGCGATTACGTTTAGAATTTTGCTGTCGTGAGCAAACAGCAAAAGTTTCAACGTAATTTCAAAACTTGTCTAACTAACTGGGTTGTATTTGATCTCAAATAAATTAAAAAAAGCTAAAAAGTAAGGGTTGTATATAGAAAATAAAACAAATTTTATGTTTCTTCTAACATTACAAGAAAGATTTTTACAAAAAATGTCCTTTTTTTTGCAGTTTCTTTAACTACAATGTTATACGGTCAACGAATTATAAATCAATTGTATTAAACAATTATAAAACATACATAATTATTATATAAGAATACGCTTCTGGGCATTAATATATATTTATGAAAATAAAAACTTTTTTCTTTTACATTTAATTTTAAATAATAAGAATAATATCGATGCTTTTTGTTTTTTTTCTCTCCCTCTTCTTAAATGTTACAATTAAAATTTAACCTTATTAAACTATTTAAATATTATAAAACCAACAAAAAAAATAATTATCCAACCTTTGAAAAACCCAAATCCAATAATAAATAACCTTTCGCCACAACATTCAACATTTTGAAATTATTTTTCACAAATCCTTTAAAAACCCTACCCCGTTCTCCATTAAAACTTTATAACAATGATGATAACAATTAATTATATATATGTATATGCATATAAAATTAAATAAATTACCAAACCGTTAAGGAAATCAAAAAATTTAAGAATCTTTTTTTGCCTTAAAATTTAAATTTAAACCACCCAACAGACGAAAAAAGAAAAGAAAACAAAAAAAAACAAACAAGAAAGATTTATTATTAAACCTTAAATTTGTTGCTAAACAAATTATTTCCCGTTTTTTTTTGCTTAACCTAACACAACCAACAATAACAATAACAACAACAAGAAAAAAGAAAAATAATAATTAAAGCCACATGTCATACATATTTTTGGAGGCTATAAAAATTACTGTTTACCTCTCTCACTCACTCACTTTAGTATTACAAAACAAAATCACATCCAGGACATTTTACGAACAATTACAATTACAACAACAATAATCACCAACTACTACAATACTATTATTACAACAACCACCAAACAATTTACCAAACAACCAGTAACAACAAAAACCATTAATAAGAATTTCAAATTTATTAAACAACAAAAGTACTATTTAAACAAAAAAACAACAACAAAAAAGAATATATTATATTAACAAAAAAAAAAATAATAATTCGTTTGCTTGGAGATTTCAATAAAAACAATTTAGATGTGTTAACTTAGTGGGACACAGTAAAACCGTTAAAAAAACCTAAAAAAACCAAAAACAAAAACTGGTTAAAAGTGTTTTATTTCAAAAATCCAATGTAAATTATTTTGATGAGAGTAAGCGTGTTACATATTTAAAATTACAATAATATGAAACAAAAAAATATCTTTTTCCAGGCCTTTAATGTCACCTTCTTATCCAGTCTTTAAATTATTGTCATCTCTTCATCAATTTTTAAAAGTAAGGTTATATAAAACACATAAAGTTATGTTTTGGGTGACATTTTTGGCCCGCTTTAGCAATCGATTCCTTTGCGATAGGTTTTGATCACTTTTTCATATAATTTGTGAAGTATTTCGGCAATTACTTGCTGAATGTTGGTTTTTTCTAAATGAGAACAACATTCAGGAAGTGACCCTTATTTCTGAAATGTATTGTGTTTGGCTACTGGATAGTGAGTTGCTGGAGAAAGAACAAATTGTAGTTGAATTATACTTTTTTAATGCACAGTGTTACAAAGGGTCCGCCAAATAACTTTTTTTTGAAAATGCTTTAAAAAAAACTACTGAATATTTTCTCAAATTTCTTTTTTTATTTGAAAGTACAATCCTTCCGGTTAATAATTTAAAATAATTTCATTCAAATGGCTGCCTCTGCTGGCCATGCAGTAGCCTACACCAGAAGATACCGATTTTGGCAAAAAAAAATCATCTTTTCAGATGAAGCTCATTTTGATCTTGGCGGGTATGTAAACAAGCAAAATTGTCGCATTTGGGACACAGAAAACCCGCACGCATACATTGAAAAGCCGACGCACCCAAAACGAGTCACTGTTTGGTGCGGATGTTGGTCCAGAGGCATAATTGGGCCATTTTTCTTTGAAAATGAGCAAGGAGTGGCCGCTACAGTCAATGGCGATCGTTATCGGGCCATGTTGAACGAATTTTCGTTCATAAAAATTGAAGAGGAGGATATTGGCAACATTTGGTTTCAACAGGACGGCGCTACGTGCCACACAGCCGAAGCTACTCGCTGTTTTGCGCCCTGTTTTTGAAGATCGCATTATCAGCCGCAGAGCTGATGTCGTTTGGCCACCTCGGAGCTGCGATTTGACACCGTTGGACTATTATTTGTGGGGTGCCGTCAAAGATAAGTGTTACGCCGACAAGCCAGAGACAATTAACGCTTTAAAGGACAATATTCGTGAAGCCATTGGTGAAATACAGCTGCACACAATCGATAATGTGCTTAAAAATTGGACCGATCGTGTAGGCTACTGCATGGCCAGCCGAGGCAGCCATTTGAATGAAATTATTTTCCATTATTAACCGGAAGGATTGTACTTTCAAATAAAAAAAAAGAAATTTGAGAAAACATTCAGTAGTTTTTTTCTTAAAGCATTTTCAAAAAAAAAAAAGTTATTTGGCGGACCCTTTAAATCGATTTTAGGATTCTGGTTTAATAATCCGGTGGATAAGTGTTTTCTAGTCTGAGGCCATGGCTATATTGAAAGCAACAAAATGATGTCGCCGTAGTCTAGTAGGTTACTAGACGTTAGGTTAGTTAGACGAAATATGAAAAAATATTTTTTCGGCGACTTCCTCTCAGCAGATTTCTGGCAAAAACTCTGAGAGTAAATAAAATTGCCATGATGTTTCTCAAAAATCTGTCGTTCGGAGTCGACTTTAACCTGTAGGTCCCGTCACTCATGTATAAAATTAACACACAACATGAGTGGTGTGAGAAGCTAGGCCGTAATCCTGACTGAAGGGCAGGCAGCACTACTAGGACAATTATAGACACCTTCAGGGCAACTAGCAGGCTCCTTATAAATCGATTTTAAAATTCTGGTCTAACAGTCCGGTGTTGAAATGCTTTCTAGCCTGAGGCCATGGCCATATTGAAAGCGACAAAATGCTTATTTCCCTGAAAACTCTTCATTTACTAAGGCAACTAGGCTGCAATCAAGTCCCTGATGATAGTTACCTTCATGCCTATCCTCGTGTATGAATGCCAGGCGTTTCCACAGAGTAAATTTTGTTCGTTCATTCACATCGGTTTCAGGACATCCCTATGTCAACGAAAATTGCATTGCGAATGTAATCTTCAGGCCTGGTTAAGAGCTCAGAATTTTCGATCTCTTACAGGTTGAAGGTTTATCGATTACCTAAGTTTAGTTTGGTGTTCTCATGTCGTTTTACACAGCTGCTCAATTTTATTGGCAGAATGAGGCACCATGCAATAAATCTCGTGGTCATCCTTTGCATTAATGTGGTTTTCACTGGTCGCTGCTTTATTCCTTGACCTCTCAATAGTCTTGGAACCGCCTGAAATGACTTCTGCGGAAGACATTGGTTTGAAGAGGAGGAAGAAATTATAGAAAATGTTTAATCTCCGTATTTAAATATAAGCTTTTGGTATCACTATACTATGGCCTAAGTAGGACCTTATTCTGCAAGGGGGATCTCCGTATTTGAATATAAGCTTTTGGTATCACTAAACTGTGGCTTAAAAACGAACTTAATCCTCAAGGTTGTCTATGGTGTTGGTTTTTCTATCCACATAACTTTTACAAAGTAACTCCATTTCCTCTTGGAGTTTTCTCCAACTAGCCTATCAAAACTGTTTAAGTTTTTGCTGGGCCAAGCTTGGGGTAAGATGCAGTAGCTGGCATGTTTCAACGACTCGAAAATCATATGACAGTTGTAACGACACGTTTCCGCTTGGGTGCTGGGTAGTTCATTTTAGCATTTTCAAAAAAAAAAGTTATTTGGCGGACCAAACTAGTTTTAGTTGTCTTAATTGACAAGTCCTCTAACATTGATGACTCCTTTTCTATTATAATGTTAAGAACACGTCGCCAGCTCGGATTTTACCCAGATGATGTCGTAGATAGAAAAATGATTTGCCAGTTTTCGATCTACCAATTGGTTAGAGATGTTTTAGTCGGCCCATCCCTGCAAAACTGAATGGAATTAACATCATGAAAAAGTTTTCAACCGGCAATTTAGCTTAGCAGACAATAGTACAACTGCCATTAGGGACATACCGTCCGAATTGCATGGAAAAGTATTTAAAATTTCCAGTGATGAGTTGTTATGAATGAGGCCCACCGAATTAATTTATTTATAATTCAATATTTAACAATTTCCCCAAGTTAATCGGCGATCACGATGTATATCTAAGTATTATACTTACGTAGGTTGTAGAATTATATAGTTTTTGTTTCTTTTTTAAGACCAACACTTAGGGGAAGCCCCTACTAGTGCAGTAAATTGTTTTTGAGTTAGGAAAATAGGTTAGGGGAGGAAGGAAAGAGGGGAAGTAATGTTTGCATCCATTTTAATTAAAAGTTTCACGAATAGTGCGACTAAAGAATGAATTCTGTGTGTAATGCCATTGTGCGATCCATTGGCCAAATGACCTCAAACGAATGTGCTTTATGTGATATCATACCATGTGATTTTTGGAAACAAACCTCCTTATTTCCCTCGCGTACATTTCGTTGAAGTAGAGATAGAACAGCAAAACAAAAGCCACATTACTTACAATGGTGCTCTAATGAATCAATACATATGGATGCCATTGTGTCATTAATAAGCAACTTTGTCCTCTCCTAGATGCGATACAGAAGCCTCAAAATAGACTTTGAAGCAGCGGTCCAAACACAAGCATTGTATTCCATTGTCGAGCAGGTCTAAATGGTGTAAATTGTAAGGAGATTGGATGAAGTATTTCTTGCATAATATTGAGGAATCGAGACACTTGACTGTTTCTTGTGACGATTGAAAAATTTGATTCAAGTAGAGAAACAGGATTCTACTCTACAGGTAGGTTAGGTTAGGTTAGAGGATGTGTACTTGTCAAATAAGACAAGTACAGTACCCGGAGGTCGCATTGACCCATTGTACAACTTCCTTAAAGGGGGAAGGATAATAGAGGGATAAAAAGGAGAGTATGCAGGAAAGGGAAGAATGGGAGGTGGAGGAATTACATAGATGAGACACAATAAAAAGGCTGATGAAGCCCAAGCGCCTCTCAACCAGCCTAAGCCACTAATGAATCTGTGGAGAGCCTTGATGTCGGCTCTCGACACAGAATTCAAACTCTCAAAGAAGGCCCTGCCAAGAGTCCTCAACCTCGACCTACCAAGGGCTGGGCAGTTACAGAGGAGGTGTTCGATAGTCTCCAACTCCTCCTCATCGCAACATGTCCTGCAATAGTCCGGCTAGGATCCAGATCCCCGTCAGCGACCTAATCTCGCAGTGCCCCGTGATAAAACCGACAACCAACCTTAAGCTGGCCTTATCCAAGCCCAGCAGCCAAACTGTTCTCCTATTGTTCACAGCAGGCAATAGACATCTAGAAACAAAACACCCCGATCCGTTCCCACAACGCCTCTGCTCTTCCTCCCTGACCCATCAATTGATGAAGCCGTAGAGGTGACACACTGGGGGGTCAGGACCAACTATTAAATCACCCTCAGAAAGCTAACCTAACCTAGCAAGGGCATCCGCCGTCTCATTGCCCAGTATTCCGCTATGACCCGGAACCCAGCATAGGCGGATACTCTACAAGTAAAAGTTATTTCTCCAATTGGAATAGTTGGTTCTGTAAATAGTTTATAGCAACCGTGGATAATAAAGGGTCCGCCAAATAACTTTTTATTTTTTGAAAATGCTTTAAAAAACGAACTACTGAATATTTTCTCAAATTTCTTTTTTTTTATTTGAAAGTACAATCCTTCCGGTTAATAATTGAAAATAATTTCATTCAAATGGCTGCCTCGGCTGGCCATGCAGTAACCTACACGATCGGTCCAATTTTTAAGCACATTATCGATTGCGTGCAGCTGTATTTCACCAATGGCTTCACGAATATTGTCCTTTAAAGCGTCAATTGTCACTGGCTTGTCGGCGTAAAACTTATCTTTGACGGCACCCCACAAATAATAGTCCAACGATGTCAAATCGCAGCTCCGAGGTGGCCAAACGATATTAGCTCTGCGGCTGTTAATGCGATCTTCAAAAACAGGGCGCAAAACAGCGAGTGTAGTTTCGGCTGTGTGGCACGTAGCGCCATCCTGTTGAAACCAAATGTTGCCAATAACCTCCTCTTCAATTTTTGTGAACAAAAATTCGTTCAACATGGCCCGATAACGATCACCATTGACTGTAACGGCCACTCCTTGCTCATTTTCGAAGAAAAATGGCCCAATTATGGCTCTGGACCAAAATCCGCACCAAACAGTGACTCGTTTTGAGTGCGTCGGCTTTTCAATGTAAGCGTGCGGTTTTCTGTGCCCCAAATGCGACAATTTTGCTTGTTTACATACCCGCCAAGATCAAAATGAGCTTCATCTGAAAAGATGATTTTTTTTTGCCAAAATCGGCATCTTCTGGTGTAGGCTACTTACTGAATGGCCAGCCGAGGCAGCCATTTGAATGAAATTATTTTCCATTATTAACCGGAAGGATTGTACTTTCAAATAAAAAAAGAAATTTGAGACAATATTCAGTAGTTTTTTTTTAAAGCATTTTCAAAAAAAAAAAGTTATTTGGCGGACCCTTAATCACACGGTTCGGCAAGGCAAGTGATTTTAAATGGGAAGCGCTCAATTTCTCCAATATTTTCGAGTTGTTTTAACACAAATTTTTTATCTTACAGAAACAGCAGGAAAGCCTTTAAGGTCCTTAGCTGCTTTAGCCATTCTTTACAAATCAAACAACATAGTTTTCAAAATATTTTCATAATAAAAAAAATATGTAGAAATATATTTTATTTTATTACAAAATAAAAATACAGATTGAAAGACTTAATTTTGGCATTTAGAAATCAAATGCTATTACACAGTATTTTTTTAATTTTTTTCTTAAATTTTATTATTAATTATAGGGTGGGAGGACTTGTTAATATTAGTAAGTTAAAGGCGGGTCATCAATATGTATGTACTCATATGGGGTACAAGAAAATATAAAAAAAGTTAATGAGCATTTAATCTTAATCAGTTCGAAATTTAGAGAGCTTTTACAAAAAACAAACAATTCTTATAATAAAATTGCATTCGACGGTTAACATTACATGAGTGATTTTCTGTTTGTTTATGTGTGTGAAAATATCACATTATCCGAAATGCAGACATATATGACTAAACAATAACAACTTAAAATTAGAAACGAAGTTAGAAAGTGATAAAGAGAACATATAAGAGGCTTATAATAGCAAGGCAGCTTATTTGCTAGTCATGTATTGGCATTATCGACAACATCGGCTCCCGACATGGTGGAGGAGGCGTCAGATAAACGTTTTATTTTTGTATATTTCAAATCATTGTTGTCGAACGAACAAGAAGAACTATCCTGGCAATCTATATCCTCCGGTGTAGAGGCAACAGGTGCAGGCTTCAAAAGCTTCAGATTATAATAGACACCTTCATCGTCGATGGTATAGAATTCGCTGAAATCTTTATTGGAGAAAATTTTCCTCGCCTCATTGCCATCCAGCTTTAGACAGGAAAACAATTCTGGCTTATCACTGGGCCCATGCAAACACGACCAAACATTGGTGTCCACTTTCTCAACGCTACCCTCAAAAACATTGTCATTCAAATCATCCGAACACATAGATTGCTGTAGGCTATCATTGTTATTGTTGTTAGCGCTTAGCTTAAGATTATCGAAAGATATTGAATGTTTGGCTGGTGGTTGCAACAGATTCAGAAAACGATTACGTCTCTCTTGGGGGCTAGCCACTTTGAAATCAACCTCTTCGGCACTCTTTTGTGAGGTAAAACGTGAACTGTGTCGTTTCTTGTTGCCCGTATCCAAAGGATTATTGAGTATATGATTGATATTCCAAAAACATATCTGTTCTGATATGCTGACAAGCACATCGTTGTATGGAGAAAATAACATATCGTGTACAGGACGGACATGAGATTTAAGGCAGTATAATAATTGTTCCTTGTAGTCATCGTTTAGTTTGAAGACTTCTATATCGCCGCGTGATCGTAAACCATTCGGGGCGGAGTTAGGGTTGATGTCCAGACCAATGGCAAAGAGTTTAGCATTATTTGAGACAGTGAGGGAGGTTATTATCAAATGATTATTATCCTGTTTTATTTCACAACGTTTGCGATATGCGACTTGATCATCGGTTTTCTCCAAAGTGTAAATCTAAAGGAAGAATAAAAAGAAAGAATTTATGAAAACTGATTAATGAACTGCACTTTTATACATAAAGAGCTGCTTTACAATTACAGTTGCTGTTAAGATTTTAAAGTCTACGAATTAAAAAATTAATTGATTGTTGAAAAAAATGTGAATTAAAATAATTTTAGAAAGTGTATGAATACAAATATTGGACAAAAAGTATCGTTAACAAGTAAAGGGTCCACCAAATAACTTTTTTTTTGAAAATGCTTTAAAAAAAACTACTGAATATTTTCTCAAATTTCTTTTTTTATTTGAAAGTACAATCCTTCCGGTTAATAATGGAAAATAATTTCATTCAAATGGCTGCCTCGGCTGGCCATGCAGTAGCCTACACCAGAAGATGCCGATTTTGGCAAAAAAAAAATCATCTCTTCAGATGAAGCTCTCATTTTGATCTTGGCGGGTATGTAAACAAGCAAAATTGTCGCATTTGGGGCACAGAAAACCCGCACGCATACATAGAAAAGCCGACGCACCCAAAACGAGTCACTGTAATATATTGTAATATTGTGTTCAAATGCCATAAACTATTTGGAAGCATATAACAGAATAGTTTTTTTTTTCTGTTGTCTACAAAGAGAGCAAAAAAAATGTATAATTTCTAAATATTCCCCATTAATAAGCGAGCAGTAGGGGCTGGAGCCGTAGTTAAATATTTTCAAACTAGACTTGACTATATTTTTCAATATGAAATAAAGGTAGGACTATGAAAAACTTGTAGTATTTGGAAGCATACAACAGAATAAAAAAATAATTTAGAAAAAATTTATAATTTCTAAATATTCCCCATTTATAATCAAGCAGTAGGGGCTGGTGAACTCTATATTTTTCAATATGAAATAAAGTTAGGACTACAAAAAACTTGTAGTATTCATCATTAGCAAGGTTGATTGCATTAAACTATAGTAATTATTTAGTTCGTATACCTAAGTTGATTTCAAATCTCTTTTTAGATATTTTAATCTCGAAATCCGTTTTGCTATTCTTTCCGGCATTCCCCATAACCATTCTGTAAACCCCTAGAAGAATTAGAATTGATTTTCCGTATAGGTTTGCGAAAGAAACGTATACTAATTGACACAACATTAAATAAAACAAAATTAGAAACGATTCTGGTTTAAATAAAGGGTGTTTTTTTTTTATAGAGGTATAGAACTTTAAGTTGGCATTACTTTTCAAGATGGCGACCGATTTAACAGCTGTCAAGTGATTTATTCTCAGTTTGGTTTGGCAATTCATCATGAATAGACTCACGCCTGAACAACGCTTGCAAATAGTGCAATTTTATTTCGAAAATAATGGTTCTGTGCGGAAAACGTATCGCGCACTACGTCCATTTTATCGCCGACAAAATCGTCCATCAGAGCAGTTAATTCGATTAACCATGGAATGTTTTCGCACCACGTTTACTCTTATTGATAACTCGCATCCCCAGAGACGCTGTACGGTGCGTACAGAAGAAGCTATTGCGGCTGTAGAGCGTCGCATTGAGGAAGACCCGAATGAGTCCATCCGCCATCGAGCACAGGAATTGGATCTGTGTCCATCCACTTTATGGAAGATTTTGCGGAAGGATCTTGGTTTGGGTGTTACAAAATCCAACTCGTGCAAGATTTGAAGCCAAACGATCATCAAGTAAGACGTAGATTCGTCGAATGGGCCCAAAACGAGATTACCGTTGTTCCCGATTTTCATAAGCGAATTTTGTTTAGCGATGAAGGGCACTTTTGTTTGAATGGCTACGTCAACAAACAAAACTGCCGCATTTGGAGTGAAGGTAATCCTCAAGTGTATGTGGAAACACCGTTACATCCAGAAAAACTGACTGTTTGGTGCGCTTTATGGGCTGGTGGAATCATTGGTCCGTACTTTTTCAAAAACGATGGTGGCCAGAACGTTACAGTCAATGGTGATCGGTATAGAGCCATGATTACTAACTTTTTCATTCCTGAATTGAATAACCATGATGTCCAGGAGATGTGGTTTCAACAAGACAGCGCAACATGTTACACAGCTCGTGCCACAATAGATTTATTGAAAGACACGTTTGGTGATTTGGTGATTTCACATTTTGGACCTGTGAATTGGCCTCCAAGATCTTGTGATTTAACACCGCTAGACTACTTTCTGTGGGGCTATGTAAAGTCATTGGTCTATGCGGTAAAGCCACAAACGCTTGACCATTTGGAAGACAACATTCGCCGTATTATTGCCGATATACGGCCACAAATGTTGGAAAAAGTCATCGAAAATTGGACGTCCAGATTGGACTACATCCCCGCCAGCCGTGGCGGTCATATGCCAGAAATCATATTTAAAATGTAATGCCACAAGATTATCTTTCGGATAAATAATATTCATGTCAATCGAATAATCCATCGTTGTTTTATTGCAACTTAAGGTTCTATACCTCTATAAAAAACACCCTTTACAAACAATTTGAAAATTAACCCTTTGCGCTCGGCCCAGTTTTAGACAATACCTACCAGCAACTCGACCTGATTATGTAATAAAAGAAAGGGAAAAAAATACTTTAGAAATAACTAATGGTAAATTACGAGAACACAACACTGTCTTATTACTGCAGAGATCTTTTCTATTCGACGCTTCATTACGAACTGAGATCTTGTACATTTCTTCTCTTGGTTATCGGATTTATTTATTATCGTATCATGTTTCCCACTTCATTGAGCCATACCCTTTTAGCTTTGTACGCCTAATCCACTATATCAGATCAGAGAAGTGTACGGTCCATCGTGAACGTACTTTGCACGTTCTTTTTCGATGTGTAAAATGGTTTATTTATTTATCATGCATCTTGTCAATTTTATCATATTTCGATTAGTTTTTTTGTGCCATTTTAACAGAAAACTACAGGAGAACACGTGTTTTTCTTTGATTTCATTGTCCGTAATCGCTAACAAACTATCATGTCCCCTCAGAGGGGACAACCGAGTGATATGCTAGACTTACGTTGTCTCCTCAGAGGGGACAGCCGAGTGCAAAGAGTTAAAAAAAGACAAAAAACAAAGTTATAAACTAATTTTTGACTTTAAATAATCCATACTGAAGATATTGAGCCTTCGGAGAAAGAATAGGACCCATTGGACAAGATTCTGCAACCTGAATACATTTTCAAAGATGGCGTTGTTTATAGACATTGACAGATGACGATCCTATTATTCTAAGACCTGTTACAGTAGACCCTCCATCTTAATTGTCTAAATCTGGATTGGAAAATATCCAAACAGACTCTAAACAAACTTGAACTTGCACAGTTTCATGTCGCTGTTAATTAAATCGCACTGCCGAAGGTCAGCCAGTTTAACGGAAAAGTCCCCGATATGGAAACTATCGGGGAACTTGGTGATTGTTATCAATAGATTTTGAATCGTTTGAATGTGATGCACATTACAGTACAAAATGTCAGTTTCACATGTACCGTTGCGACTCGATCTGTGTGCATTATTTTGTGTGGCCTGCATCATTTGCATTGTAAGGACAGGAAAAGCAACAGCATAGTTCAAATAAAGCGCCCAAAATGTTGTGTGCGAGAAGAAGAGAAGGAGATTGTCGAAGACTATTCCAAGAATTTTGGTTTAATTTTTGTTTTGTTTCTAGGTGTCTATGGCCTGCTGTAGACAGTAAGAGAACAGGTTGGTTGCTGGCCTTGGATAAGGCCAGCTTAAGGTTGTTCGTCGGTTTTATCACAGGGCACTGCGACATTGGGTCGCTGACGGGGATCTGGAACAGATCCCAACCGGACTATTGCAGGGCGTGTTGCGATGAGGAGGAGTTGGAGACTGTCGAACACCTCCTCTGTAATTGCCCAGCTCTTGGTAGATTGAGGACCCTTGGCAGGGCCTTCTTTGCGAGCTCGAATTCAGTGTCGAGAGCCGACATCAAGGCTCTCCACAGATTAATTAGTGGCTTAGGCTGGTTGAGAGGTGCTAGGACTTCATCGGTGTAGTCGCGCTCTCCCACCCTTTTGTTGTGTCTGGTCTGTGTGACTCCTCCGCTTCCTACTCCCCCCTTTCCCATATACCCTCCTTTCAATCTATCCCCTATATTATCCTTCCCTTCTTTAGGACGTTGTACAATGGGCCAATCCGACCTCCGGGTACTGTACTTGTCTTGATTGACAGGTACACGTCCTCTAACGTAACCTAACCTAACCTTGTGATACGAAAAATATACAAGTTCATCTTTATTTCTTTTGTCCGAGAAGATACTAGAGATACTGTTGATTGAGGAGCAGAGAACAGTAGCTGTGGGTCGAGCAATTCCACAATGGCGGCCAGATAGTATGCGTTCTCCTGCACTTATTCCATCAATGCTCACATCTGATGAGTACACAGAATAGCACACGATCTCATTGAGACATTTTGCGGTAGAGTGCCATTTGTATTTTCCAGTATTGTGATGTTCCATCTGCCTCTAAAGTCTCAAAGCTTTACAAAGCTTTAGATATTAAATTATTATCTTATTGAAATACAAATTTACATTAAAAAGTAAAGAAATTTTTGCAATTAAAATGTGTGATGCTACTTTAAAAAGTTCAATGGAGCAGTTTAGTTTGTATGAGTAACTCAAATGGTTAAATTAAATGTGTTCTATTTTCTATTAAAAATTTTAATTACCAGTCTATATATTAATTTCTACAAACACAATTTAGGTTGGTTGCCAAGGCTACTTTCCCTTACTAAACTAGATCAGTAATGTGCAAGTGCAGTGCCGTATTTACAACACACAAGACACGTGTTAAATATTTTAGAAAATTATGGAAAACGAATTTACCTTAAGGAAATTACAAACTAAACCATAGGGATAGTAGTAGAGAGGAGGAGTTTAAAAAAAAAAATACGAAACTGTAGAAAATAATTTAAAAAAAAGAAGGAAAAAAAGAAGAAATAGAAAATAATAAAATGTAGTCACATACAAATAGTTTAACTTACATGAACGCTATAATAGGAAAAACCCAAAAACAAAACGTTATCCTTTAAATCGCAATCGGCTAAGGCAGCATAAGGTTCAATATGGCAAGAATAATTGAAACTTTCGCAATCAAAAAACTGTGATAAAAAAGAAAATAATAAAAAAAGAATAAATTTTAAACTGAACTACTACTAACCAAGGCTGCACCATAATTGTTAACTACTAAGAGATATGTATCCATAACTATGGCACAATATTTTGTTAGCAATTGAAATTCTTTTTTCTGTTGTTTGTCGGTTATATTCGCAACGTATGTCTTTTCCTTGGCTGAGGAGGTTATTAAAATATTTTTATCGATGGGTTTTAAAAAGAATTCATCGCGTACTACATTGTCCGCCTTGAACACTAAACGTTGTTGTTGCAAATCATAGATTTCACCATTTTCTAAAGCCACAAACACCGAATCCTTAAAACATTTAATGGCAATTATACGCTGTTTCACAGCCAGTGAAGGTAAAATGGACCAATTTTTTGTTTCAGCACAGCATATTTGATGGGTCTGTTAAAGAAAAACATATAAATTTACTGCAATTGCATAATTTTCACTCTATGTAGCTTACTCTATTCTTTAAATCCACGGCATATAAGGTTTCATGCTCTTGTGATACATCGAATAGATGTTTACCCAAAAATCTGGTGTTCTTATGGTGTTCCAAATGAGCAAACTCTTCGTAACGATGTAGGCAACTGTGCTCCCATACCAATGTTTGATCGCTAAGCAGGCGTAGACCAAAAATATAAACAATTGTTTTATTTGTACAGCCACACACGATCATTGATTTGTATTCATCATCATCCAAATCGTAATTATCCAAACAGTTTATATTCTCACTGACACTGCTGTGCAGCTTTACGGCACGCCGTTCAATATCATAAATCAAAAGACCTCTTTCGGTGCCCAGCATTAGGTATTGATTGCCGATTAACATTTTACCACAATTTATAACGCAATTGCGGCTCTCGTATAGCACTTCTAAATGGCCATCGAAAGGCATAAACTGTAGGGTTAAACGCATAACGACATTCTTAAAAACAAATATTATAACATGGCCACAAACTTTATAGTAAACCAATTCGGCGTTTGCAGGCCAAGCGAATGTTTTCGATTCCTTTTCGGTATTACGACGTATCAGGAAAGTCACTTGCATGGTGGCGGCTTCCTCACGACGACCATAGTGTATGATCATGAAATGGGTATGCAAGATATTACATATGCTGTGGATATTTTTAATATCGGTTTTCAATGGTATATGATATGTGTTCTCTTTGAATTCCTGGTATTTGGGATTCCAATCGAAAAACTTAACCAAACCACTATCGAGAGCCACATATAACATATCCTTCGAGTCATTCTCTACTAAATTAAAGGCAACTATGTTATTGATATACGGTATATTATCGTTAATATTTTGCTTATAAGGCTGACCCGACAGTCGTTTGCCAGTGCAGCGATAGTTGTTTTCATAACCGGCCTCAGTGGAACCATGATGACGTTGATTCAGTATGTGACGTTTCTCCTCAGATATATCCAATAATTTCAGTTGGCCATAATTGTTAATGACCAAAATACTGTTTTTATTATTGAAAACATGAATATCGGTAATAGCGGCAGTACCAGTAGATTTGACCAATTGCAAGAGATTACACGTGGAATCCAAAGAGAGATCCATTAAATAAATATCATTGTTCAATAGGACAACAATGCATAGATCTTGTTCGAGTATACGTAAAAGTTTGGGCTCATTTGGAAGGCTTATGGTGAAACGACGTTGATGATATTGACCTCTGGAAGAAAAATAAACGTATAACGTAAGAATAATATTATGGTTTCTTATATATGTCTTCTCTACTTACCTTTCGGTAAACCAAACACGATGTGGAAATTTCTCGATTTGCTGTAAAGCCAAATCTTTAATAAAATCTTCCGAGAACAGAGCATATTGCAAGAGGCAACAGTCGGGATAATGTAAGATTTTCTCCTCCATTTTAGCGAGAAAAGCTTTCAGTTTCTTAAACGAATATGTTCGATCATCAATGGAAATCTCTCTAACGTATAAACGTAAATCGGCCAATGTGTTATTAAGGCCAACAGAACGCATTTTCTGACCCAAAAAACCAAAATCTTTATAAAGTTTGGGAAATAAATTAAAATATTGGGCACCATATATATGATAGCCAATCCAACGGAAGAAATAGCCATCATGTTGAGTGCCAAAATCCAAATCGACATCTTTACGATTATTCAAGTGTTGTTCGATTCTTGAAAAGACAATTTTTGGAATTGCAAGTTAAACTTATATTTTCAAGAGAGTAAGAAAAAGACTTAAGAACTTACTGGTAATAATCAATTATGCGACTGTGCAATTCCTGGGCATTGATAAGACTTTTCATTTTAGCACAGTTTTTTATATACGAACTGTAGACATATTTTAAACTGCATACAATGGTATCATTATCATCCAATATATGCTTTTGAACAAATGAATTCAGATGAAGTTTCGTAACTATTAACTCAGCCTCAGTTAGTTGTTTGTTCCATAGATAAGCCAATAACTAGAAAAGTAAACAGAACGTTTTAAATAAAAACTATAAAAGACAACAAAATGATTAGCAATTACCTTTACAGGTATTTGGGCACAATATTTAAATACGGCAAATGTGGCATACAATTGCAATTGATCTGTGCTTAAAACTTTTAAAGAATTTTCAATATTCCGTTGTAATTTTGCATCAGGTATTCTGTAAATGAAGGAAAAAAATTTATTTATTTAATAAACAAAACTTCTTCATCTGTCTGTCTGTCTATCTGCCCCATACTTACTGGAAATTATTTAAATTCGTTAACCACTCATGCCAATTTGATTTCTTTTCTTTAAGACTTCTCGCTATTGTACTTAGCTTATAGGGATCATCGCTACTCATATAATATATATCATTGGCCAAATCGCTGTTATCAGTGCGCCAATTATAAGTGTTTATATATTTATCAAGTAATAAATGGAATTCCTTTAGCTGTAAACCTTCATCGAGCGTCACGTGTATATTCAATTTGGTTGATAATGATTCACTGACCTTTTTATTGCGCGTTATAATCAAACGTTTACAGCCCAAGTTAAATGCCTCCTGGCATTTAACATTGTGTACATTGGCCAGCACCAAAAGGCAATTGCGATATTCTTTAGATTCTAAAATGATTTTAATATGTTCTTTCAATCTGAATATCATATTCGGCAGTGTATTTTCATTGATGCTGTTATCATCCAGTTCTGCATAGTGGGGATTTATTTTAATCATTAATTTTTTCAACGCATTATAATCCTCACGCAGTGTCGTGCATAGAGAGCATTCGATCCAAAGTATTTTAAAATTCATGGATTTTAATACATCATAATCTGAGACGACATCAAGTGAAAGCCATTTCTTGCCGCTGCCCAAATCACCCAATAAAATGACCGTGTTCTTTTGCCCTGATTTCGGATTAAGTTTACGTAACTCCGAACGTAATTTGAGAAACTGAAAGAAGGGAAATAAACACAATATTTTAGAATGAATCATTAAAGTTTAAAAATATTTAGTTGAGGAATAATTTATGAGTAAGGCTATATAAGCGTGTTTCTTTTACAAATTTCTATACAATTATATATGCAACAAAGTAAAGCGCTATATTTTTTTTAATTTTTCTTAATTCTATTGTTCAAAAGCAAAAAATGTTGGAAATAACATCAAATTTTAGAATCAGTTTAGATTTGTTCGAATTGGCCACATTTGATACGAATTATGGCCATCAAACGGCCGACAAAGCCATCACAGGCTGCACGAAAGTGGCTCTGCGGTATTTTGGCCCATTCCCGGCGAAGCGCCGTCTTGAGATGATCGACACTTTGGTATTTTTTTAGTGAGAACCTTACTCTCCAAAATGCCCCAGGCGCAAAAGTCCAACGGATTGAGATCCGGAGATTTTGGTGGCCATTGTGCGGTAGAAATGAAGCGAGGAAGCTCCTTTTTAAGCCATTCTTGGTTGACACGTGCTGAGTGCGGTGGTGCTGAGTCCTGTTGGAATGTCCATGGTCTGCGGCCGAGATGTTTGTCTGTCCAGGGCTTCAATACTGTCTTTAAGACATTTTCCCGATAATATTCGGCATTAATTTTGACCCCACGGTCGATGAATACGAGCGGGGAGCGACCATCGGCCGTTACGGCAGCCCACACCATTACCATCGGCGGCGCTTGAGTTCTGGTGGCCAATCGCAGGTGTAAATTTTCAGCTGACCTCTTTGTTCACAAACTGCTCAATTTGGAATGGCTTCTCATCGCAGAAATCCAAATTCGGTAACTGGCCACTTTCGTGCAAGCGAAGTAACTCCTTGGCTCTTTCCAGTCTAACTTTTTTTGTCCATCGGTGAGCTCTTGCACTTTTTGGAACTTCAATGGCTTTAGTCCAAGCTCATTTGTCAATATGTGTTGCATCCGTTCTCGCGATATGTTCAGCTCACGAGCAATTTTTCTACCACTGCGGCGTGGATTTCGATCAAATCTGGCCTTCACTTTTCGGATCATTTCTGGTGTTGCTAACGTTTTTTTTCGTCCAGTTTTTGGACGCGATGCAACACTGCCAGTATCACGGTAACGAGCAATGGTACGAGAAACAAAAGATTTATTCACATTTAAATGCTGGAGGGCTCTAACGATAGCCGCCTGTGGGTTTTCCCGGCAAATATAAAGCAATCACACTATCACGTTTGAATTCCATTACGAATAACTTTTTTGCTGAATGCAATAAATCGAAATGCCTCTGTAAGCTTGTAAATAATAAAATGAACTGTCACTGGAATAAATCTGTCAGCTGTCAGACGAGCGGTTTACAAATGATAACAACCTGAAGTTGGTTGCAATACATATCAGCCACCCTGTATAACGAAGGGAGCTTTTAAATAAACAAATCTTGCTTTTGCAGTAATCACAATCGACTAAAACTCCGACCTAAGTGGAAGGTTACCTCTCAAGTAAGTTTCACCACCTAACCTAACCTAAGCTTCAGTTTAATATGTATCATCTCACATCATTGTCGTCGTTTTCCATAAATTCCTTTACTATTATCTAGGCTGACGAGCCTATGTAAAGTAAAATAACTTCAAAAGTTTATTACCATCATATCCCTTATTTTGTTTTGTTTTCTCCTCGCTTTTGTTATAAATAAATTATTATTTATGAAAATAAATACTTAACGACCTTGAGAAACTCATTTGTAGAGAAACAATACCAAAATAGACGTCCGGTCTATTCGGTAAACATACGGTTGTTAAATTTAAAACGTTATCACGTTTTTATTTTTTTTTTATCAAAGTATGTGTGTATGTAGGTATGTAATCGAAAAAAGTATAAGACGAGTAATTAAACAATAAATTAATGAATATACTATATGGACATACGTACATATATATTTGTATATGCAAATATTTTCTTTATTTACGTATTACGTAACGGCAGTGAAAATACCTGCGCCTGTTACTCCTCTACGTATACAGTAATACCGACAGATCTTTGAGTTATTGTTATGTCTGTAGAGATTACCATTGTATAGACCAGTTTACAGAACAAAGGCTTTACAAAATGGTCAATATGAGTTCATAACATTCAAAGAGCTAACTATGGATAGTGTTTCCCTTTCGCTTCAAACGTGTATTAGACTAAGTGACCAAAAGATCTGGCTGATTTTCTTGCTGGCCTAAATTCATATTCACGAATATTTAAGCAAATCTGATATAGAAAAGCTGCTGTTTTCATTCCTCTCAGAGATATAACGCAGATTTAGGAAATATTTTTGAGAAACAGTGAAAGACTGTACGAATGTCGTTTATAAACCAGTTAACCGGGGAATAAATTGCAAAATCCACTTGTATGCAGATGACGTTCAACTTTGCTTAAATAGCCCGGTGGACGATATTTCACGCGCCGTTGATTGTTTGAATGGGGAACTTGCACGGATCTTCTTATGGGCAATGGCTAATGGTCTCTGTTTGAACCCCGGTAAATCTAAGTGTATTTTATTGCATAGAAGAAATGTTGTACCCACAATTTCTAGGGAAGTTGTGATGAATGGTGAAAAAATTTAAATAGTTCATGCAGCGAGGAGTTTAGGAATAATTTTTATCTCCAATTTGACGTGGGATGATCACATAAATTCACTGGTAGGGCAGACGTATATTAAGTTAAGTACACTTTGGTCCACGCAACTTTATATACCTTTGAAAACTAGGATTTTAATTGCGAAAACTTATTTGATTCCCTGCTTATTGTATGGATGCGAGCTGTTTGGTAATTGCGATTCTAGCAGCAAACGTAAGCTGAACGTTCTATTCAATAATATTGCTAGATATGTCTATAATTTGAGAAGATATGATCATATCTCTGTGGCAGCTAAGAGTCTTTACGGTGTGACCTTTGATAATCTTCTCAATATTCGTGTACTTTTATTTTTGCATCGAATTGTAAACAAGCGGATACCGAGTTATTTATTTGACAGGCTACGTTTTGTCCAGTCACCCCGTAGTAGGAATATTATAGTTCCTCGGCATCGCTGCTTATTTTCCGATGGGCAATTTTATTTGCATGCTATTCGACTCTGGAACATTCTTCCACAACATCAGCAATGTAACACCAACGCTTATAGCTTCAGGATATTTTTGTTTCAATATTTTCGTTGATTTTTTTCTTTATATATATTTGCAATTTTTTTTCTATTGTGTTTTTATTCCCCGTATTGCATCTATCTGCATATACATTACTTGTTATTATTAAGTCAGTTATTCATTTACTAAATTATGTTAATTATTACATATTACGTTCCTGTACTTTAAATATAAGATTATCATCTTGTCGTACAGGATTTGGACAAAATTTTATTAATAAATAAATAAAAAAATAAATAAAATAAATTTTTATTCAATTCGTTTCACAAGGGGGATTTTCCCTTCATATCATCACAGCTCAAGTAATAAAAAGGAAATGATATCACCTTCCGCTACCACAATTAGTAACAAAATACGGGTGTTTCCAAAGCTGATATTAGCACTCGAAAACAATAGATCCGATAGGCATTAGGTAGAGTAAATACTGTATGGCAATTAACTTATAGAGAAAAATAAGTCTTCTTTTAATTTCAATCTGAAATATAACTGGCCTCACTACATGCTGCCGTAATCTAGTAGGTAGTATGTTGGCTTATTAGACATAAGGTCAGAGTTCAAATCCCAGGTCAGACATCAAAACGAAAATATGAAAAAATATTTCTTCGGCGACTTCCTCTCAGCAGATTTCTGGCAAAAACTCTGAGAGTAAAAATAAAATTGCCATGAAAAAGTTTTTCAGAAATCTGTCTTTTGGAGTCGACTTTAAACTGTAGGTTCCGCCACTCATGTATTAAAATTAACACACACAACATACAGTCACACAGATAATTATACGTACCCCCTCTAAAAAAACATTTTTTTAAAAATGATAATATATGGACAAGTCAACTGATTTTTGCGCCAAATTTTTGTTTTCCGTCACACCCGAACAAATTATATTTGTTCTCATCACTAAATATTACATTCACCCAAAAATCAGTTGACTTGTCCATATATTATTGGACAAATTCCAATCTTGGCTTTTTTCTCGGCACTCGGCTGCGGAAACCGTTCTTTCTCAAAACACTTCGAACTGTTTCGGAATGCACAATAACACTGTGATCACTTCCCGACGTATTTCGTATTTCTACGGCTGTAGTCCTAGGATTTTTATCCACAATACCTTTTATACACCGGGCTACCCTTGGAGAAATTTTATACGAAATATACATATGTCGTACGTATAATTTTCTGTGGTGCCATATTGGTTTTAAGCAAACTGCAGTCACTAATTCATAGATTTTGGGAATCTTTTTTCTTTATTTAAGTAAATATGTCGTTACAGACGCTAATGTAAAGAAATTTTAGATTAGAAGTCCATTACTTTTTAAAAAAATGATTTTACGTATAATTATCTGTGTGACTGTAAGTGGTGTGAGAAGCTAGGTCGTCATCCTGTCTGAAGGGTTGTAATGACCAATTATGTATGTATGTACACTACATGCGTGATAATCAAACAGTACAAATATGAGTACAATATCCTCAACTTATGCTGGACTAGGACAAAACGAACACTTCTTTGAAATCAAAAGCAGCAGCAACAAATGCAAAAAGACATTAATGGTGGTGGATATATCAAACTGAGGAAGACTGTTCATCATCTTCATTCGAAAGTGAGACCTTTCAGCACAAATAATATTAAAGCAAAGCAAAATTCTATTCAGAAAAAGACTGTAGCCTTCGTTTAGTACAAATAATATTAAAGCAGTGCAAAATTATATTCAGAAGAAGACTGTAGACTTCGTTTATGACTATAAACTATTCGGAGACAAAGAAAGAAACGATTAACAAAGTCCACAAAATGACAACAGACGACAGATGGTTGAAGTTGTGTTTGCTCACCAGCGTCGATCAAGATATTTCAATAGAGCGATTGACTATTTATTTTACCGCGATTTTTTGTGCTTTTGACAACCATGTATATGACATGTGACATGGTATAATACTATCTAGTCAATGACTAACTTATCTGATACACATCATGACCGAAACATAAAGATAAAGTTAAAAGAGATTTGTTATCTCTTAGCAATGTACTTGATAAACGATCTATTTTCTAATGCTTATAAATATAACAGAGTGAAAATAACATATTAAAACAACTACAAAATAAATCATTTTCATTAATTAGTCATTGTGTTGATCCAAAAAAAGAAAAGAAAGAAAGAAAGTTAAACAAGTTATCACACAATCAATCAGTTCTTTAAATATAAAGGGGAACTTTCGGTTAGCCATACTAAATTAGTAATCTTATCATTTCAAAGTTTCAATGTAGAACGTTTAACGTTTTAAAAACGTACCTGCTTTGTACGATGAACATTATAGTCCGTATGACTTTGATGTTCGCTTTGTATGGTTTTAAGAGTTTCCAAATAACTTAACGTTTCCGGCTGATGGTCATTAATTTCACGTCGAATTTTATCAACAATCCAATGATATTCCACATGGATGGTGTCCAAAAATTTTGTGATTATTGCATCGCTTTTATTTTGTAGCACCCATATTAAGTGCAGAATTTGGGCCTCTCCCGTCTGAAAATGAATTTAAATGCAAACAATTATTTTAAATATAAATCGAGAGTAAATTGTATGTATTTAGTTACCTCTTTAACTATATAATCGTATTCGATATCTGTAAATAGATTTCGTACTTTATCCTTAACATCATTAAAATCGAAATCTTTACGTAAATCTTTACTAAACACGGGTATAATTTCACTGTATGGCGTGGCTTCCACTTCACTAGAACTGCGACTGTGTAAGCTGTTCATGTTTGGCAGACAGAAAAAAAACTAAAAAGAGAAAAAATAATTGCAAGAAATTAAAATATTTTTTTAAATTATTTTTAATTTAATTAATTTTAATTTAATTGTTAAAAAAAAAAACTGCGTTCGCCATATGCAACTTGAATGCAACTTCAATGCAGTTTGCAGTAGACATTGACATTAAAAACTATTTATGGCCATACGACACACTTTTCTTATTGACAAAAATGTTGTGGTTTTTTTTTTGTTGTTGTTAATGACACATTGAGATTATTTTCATACTTTTTTTTTTGTTACAATAATGAGGCAAGCTTAACGATAAGTTTAATTGTTTTTTTAATCTGTTAAATCGTTTAAATTAAACATATGGACCGATTTCTATGTCTATGATTGTCAGATCAATTTGTATTTTTGGGGCCATTATGTGGACAGTCAGAATGAATTTAAAAACATCATCATATAACCAATGGCAATGAGAACTTGTCCGCTGAGGACTCTGTTGTATTGAATAACGTTGCACATGACAGTGGGGGTTGGAGCTAAGTTAGTTACAGAGTAGCTGACAGTTCCCTATTTAACTGTCTCCCTGGACAGAAGTAGTCAACTTTATAATTCTGCAAAATGCCTTGAAACGAAACTGAGTGATTGAAGCAATTTATAATAATCTTAAGGGATCCCATGCCGTGGTATAAGAATTCCTCAAATACATTTAATGGCACAGAAGCGATTGTATTCGATTGCATACAGAATAATGCGAATTTTCCAAGCGTAAGATGCCAACGAAGGACGTGCTCTATTCAACTTGAATAGGAAGAACAAAGAATGAAACATAGGAATACTATTTGACAGTCAGGCCTCCACCAGAGCACTCAACTCTTTTGAGGTCGACTGTCTAAACAGCAGAGCTAACGAAATAGAATTACTTTCTGCTGGATCCCAGGTAATGTGGTAAAAAGTTTGAAGAAAAGCTTGAAAGGGTACACTCGTCAAAAGAGATAATTAAGACAGACAAAAACGGGCAAAAGCAATACTATATGATTGTCAGGCCGCCACTTGAGCACTCAGCTCTTATGAGGTTAACAGTATAAGCAGCAAAGCAAGGGATTACTTTCTACTGGATCCCAGGTCTTGTGGGAATTCATGGCAACGAACAGCCAAAATAAGTATGCGGGGACTGGAACTTCTATGCCACTGTGGAGTGAAAAGAGAAGTTTAAAGAGGTACACTCGGCGAAAGAGACGAAACTGTTAAATGAGGCAAGCTTAATATAAAGTTTAATTGTTTTTTTAATCTGTTAAAATGAAATTAAACATATGGCCCGATTTGTATGCCTATAACTGGTAAGGCAAGCCAAACAGAAACTATATATTGCCACAAATACCGCCCTTACTTGCAAACCCATTATGTGGGGGCTCAGTATGAATTTAAAAACAGCTAGTATGACCATGACAATGAGGACCTGTCATACAGCGCCGCTCGAGCCTCTTTTAAATGGAATAACGTTGCACACGGTAGTGAGGACCAGAGGAAATGGGGCTATGGGTAGTGTACAATGGGGTACAAGTCTAACACTAGATTCGTGCGAGGACATCGTGACCTGATAAAGAGAGTTGCTGGCAGCTTCCTCCCTAAACTATTCCCTGAACAGAAAAAACGCCTAGCAAAGAAAGTGGGTGAAGGGAGCAGTACTCTTTTAAGAGAGAAAAACCTATTTTGTGATATACGAATGGACAGAAGTAAGAGTTTTCGGCTGCAGATTGAAATATTCAGACTATATGCCAAGCTGAAAATTGCCATCGAAAGAAGTAATTAATTCAACTCGGAAAGGAAAAACAAAGGATACATATATAATTGGTCATTACAACCCTTCAGTCAGGATTACGACTTAGTTTCTCATACCACTTATGTTGTGTGTGTTAATTTTTATACATGAGTGGCGGGACCTACAGTTTGAAATCGACTCCGAACGACAGATTTTTGAGAAACTTTTCATGGCAAGAGTTTTTGCCAGAAATCTGCTGAGAGGAAGTCGCCGAAGAAATACTTTTTGTATTTTATTTTGACGTCTGGCCTGGGGCTCGAACCCTGGCTTTTCGTCTAATAAGCCAACAGACTACCTACTAGACCACGGCGACTTCAAAAACAAAGGACAGCAGATTAAATCGTCACGGTACTGCCTCAACAAACTGAATCTAATAAGGAAGGGAAATAAGGTTGCTCTCACCTGAATACTAAGTTTGTATGGGTATTTACAGTAATGAGCAGCTAAATGAGCTTGAGAGGAGGGCAAGACCCTTCCTTTGTAGTCAGATGAGAAGTTTAGAAAAGTGCCCTAAGGATGATGATCAAACACTGCAGACTCCAAAACATTTTTTTTTTCTGAATACAGATGCCTTCAAGATCTAAAGTAGATTATGTGATGAGGAGAGTAAGTTGTCAGAATACATTATTGACCTTTCGACTGGACCATAACTAGCAATTTGCTTAGCAGATTTGGGTCATGAGACCTGTGTCACCAGCACTATTTAAGAAACTATTTTATTTTGATGGGAATAACTTGAATAGGAATTGTTTAATGATTCTCATAACTAGCGCCGAAACATGAGTATAGTATAACGTTATCGAAATCGTAATTCAATCGTTTTTCAACGGAAAAGACCCCAACGAAAAATTTATATCAAATAGGCTTAAATATTAAGTTCGGTCATTTGTTTAGCCTTTGAGAAGTTCTCACAACTGTGGTAATAAAGGGTCCGCCAAATAATTTTTTTTTTGAAAATGCTTTAAAAAAATACCGAATATTTTCTCAAATTTCTTCTTTTATTTGAAAGTACAATCCTTCCGATTAATTATGGAAAATAATTTCATTCAAATGGTTGCCTCGGCTGGCCATGCAATAGCCTACACGATCGGTCCAATTTTTAAGCACATTATCGATTGTGTGCAGCTGTATTTCACCAATGGCTTCACGAATATTGTCCTTTAAAGCGTCAATTGTGTCTGGCTTGTCGGCGTAACGCTTATCTTTGACGGCACCCCACAAATAATAGTCCAACGGTGTCAAATCGCAGCTCCGAGGTGGCCAAACGACATCAGCTCTGCGGCTGATAATGCGATCTTCAAAAACAGGGCGCAAAACATCGAGTGTAGCTTCGGCTGTGTGGCACGTAGCGCCGCCATGTTGATACCAAATGTTGCCAATATCCTCCTCTTCAATTTTTGTAAACAAAAATTCGTTCAACATGTCCCGATAACGATCGCCATTGACTGTAACGGCCACTCCTTGCTCATTTTCGAAGAAAAATGCCCCAATTATGCCTCTGGACCAAAATCCGCACCAAACAGTGACTCGTTTTGGGTGCGTCCGCTTTTCAATGTATGCGTGCGGGTTTTCTGTGCCCCGAATGCGACAATTTTGCTTGTTTACATACCCGCCAAGATCAAAATGAGCTTCATCTGAAAAGATGATTTTTTTTTGCCAAAATCGGCATATTGTGTAAGTCGATCGCAGGCCCACTTAGCGAAGCGAAAACTCATTGGATGGTCAATATACACAACCATATTCGTTCAGCGGAAGGATAAAACTAATTATCTGTCAAATCAGACATGAGCTAAGTGTTACCATTCACGAAATAAGCACTTGTTGAAAAAAAAAACCGTTAGATGGCGGACCCGATATAAAAAGAGGTAGAAAATTATTCCTTGTGATTCACCAAATTTGCAAACAAATAATGCGATAAAACAAACTGATTAGGTGAGGAATTAGCCGGTATAATAACATTTTCTAAGGGAAATGTCAATATAAAATTGAAAATTTTGATTTGAACATATGGATGGATTTGGCTGTTATAGATTGATATGAGAACCAATATGACAAAATGATTCATTCAAAGTAAACAAGTTATAATCAAAACAAATAAACAATATTTATTAAGCTTTCAAATAACACTGCGGTTTTTACGAACAACTTACTAACTCTGAAAAGATCACAGTAAAAAGATAAAAATTTACAAGCCAGCATATATTTTTAGCATTTAGAATATAATTTTATTTTATTTTTTTTGCATTATAAATAAAATCCAATTGTTATAAATTTAATTACGTGAACCATTGATTCATCTATAATATGTGCATGTTTGCTAGACAATTAAAAAAAGTCACGTTTTTTATTATTTCGTTAATAGGAACAACAGCTTTGATAAGATATATGTAAGACATATAAACCGGTTAATAAAGTTAATATTGAGTATACATTTCTATCTATAAATATAATTAAAATTAAAAAAATTCATATAGATAACATACCCCTACCCATTATTTATGGAGTAGAAAAGGGTATTAAAACTATCTAAGAAATGAGAACAGAGCGATTAAAATATCTACAGTGAAAGTTTTTATAACGAACACGTTGGAAGAACGTATAATGGATGTGCCTTATCAACAGCAAATTCTGCCATATTTTGTAAGGTTATAAACGAACAGGCGCACTATGCGGCATTTACCCCGAAAAGCTGGTCAAAAAGGCAAAAATGAATTTTAAGAAATTTAAGAAACTGAGTATGCAGTTCGATAGACAACAAAATTCTGCATTATATAGTGAATTTTCACGACTTTATGTTCAGATTTGTAGATTTGAGACGATGTTAAAGTCAGGAAAGTGAAGAAAATTAAATGCGTTTTTGGTGTTTTTTTGAAATTGTAATAGGTTTATATGATATTTTTTTGTGGCTAAACGAATAGAGGTTTTATATTAATTTTTTTTTATTTGAAAGGTATGAGCAACTGCTACTTTCAGTTTTTTTTCTATATATATATCTCATATACTAATGTTAAATTTATTCGTTCAAAATTTAAAAATAATAAAAATTTCACATTTTTTACCCTTCCTAAAAAAAGATAAGGATTTTAAAGGTGAAAGTAGTTTTTAGTAGTTTAATGTTATATACCTCAAGAAAATACGAACTCACTACATTCAGGAACAAAAAAAAAAAAGTTTGCGCAATTTTTTTTGGCGATTTTTTGAAAATTTTACTTTTTTTTGAAAAATTAAAAAAATTAGACGCAGTGTAATAAAGCCATATGGACTTAATCCTCAAATGAATGCGAGGAAATTTAGTAGAAGCCATACCAATCGAGATGTCCTGAATAGGTTACTTTTAAGCTGTGGCCCTTTTATAAGCTGTAGTACACAAAAATCGCGAAGGAATAGAAAAGCATTTTCATCAGATACTATTAAATTACTCCTTCTTGACATTGATGATAAAAATGATAACGATTTCAACGATTGTAGTTAGTTTCTCTTTTAAGTATTAAATAATGTAAAATAAATATTATAAATAAATATTAATTATCATAGAAGTTTAAAGACGTAATTACATATGTATGTATATCGACTATTATAACAATATGAAATGTATGTTTGATTTTCTTAATGGACCGTATGTGGTACCTAGGGGCACTTATGATCCGATCATAATAAAATGTGATCATAAATGATTCACATTCATATTAAACATGTTCATGTCGAATTTCATCGAGGTAATAAAATGTTTAAGCCAATTATAATTGTTAAACATATTTTCTTAAGGGGCCCTATTTTGGACCAAGGGGCAATTATGGGCCGACCATAACAAAATTTGGTAATATGATTTAGATTTACAAAATACACGTTCATACCGAATTTCATCACGATACCGATGTTTTTAAGCCATTTATAAGCGCAAACGTGAATTTCTAAAGGGGACTTTATATGGGGACTAGGGTCAAATGTGATCCGATTTTCACCAAACTTTACACCATGATTTCTTAGTACACAGAACTGATCCATGCTAAATTTTATCATGATTGTTCAATAATTACCATAATTATGTGTAAATAAGTGCAATTTCGAGGGGAATTTGTATGGGGGCTAGACGAAATCACGGACCGATTTGAACCAAAATCAGTTGGGTTCATCCTTGGGCCTAATTATCACTAACACTATCAAAAACTTCAAGCCAATAACTCATAAAACGCTTCTATTAATTTTAGCCAGGTTTTGAGGCAAAATGCCACATAGTGAGGCGTTGGAAATGAAATATATTTCACTATTTGTTGATCTCTTCCATATACTGTGAGCATTCTATTTTATAAATAGAAACTATTTGGTCTTCCAATAGGAAAGCCGGTCTTTTTAAAGTTACATCCGGCAGATTAGCTGTCATTTCTTAAGTCTATTTGCCAAAATATCATAGACAACGTACCACATGTTTGGCCCATTTTATAATCACCACCCATCAAAGATTCTATAGCAGTGCTTTTAAGGGATAAACAGTCGCATAGAAACCACTCAACTTTCATCTACTCTTCCATATCGTCCCAGCTACAAAATCATATTCGGACTAGAACGGACACAGCAACAGGTGTCTTCATCTATGGGACCAATATTATGGAATCATATAGCCTTTTAGGTGTCGTAAAGCCCACAGGACTGGTCAGGAAGCATACTTATACCAAAAGGCTTAAGGTTAACAAATAATGTCGATAATCAAGCAACACGGGCGACTTAGAGACCTTTAGGTCATATCTGTAAAAGACTGCTAGGCGATCAAATGTTGAACTACCAAATTAGACCTAGTGATAGTAACGTTACTGGCAACAAAGTTGTGAATGAACTGGCAATTGTAAAATCAACATTAGAATTAAAGCCAGAAAAGCCATGGCTATGTGAAGAGGCAGAGAGGCCAATGACTCATATTTTATGTCCGTGTCCTTGCTTGCAGGTAAGCATACAAAAATTGTCAGAAATTTTCAATATGTTGAGCAACTGGTGGATTAAAAGGACTGCAGGCTTAAGGTAATAATAGGATTCATAAACGGTGTTGATTGGCTAGGAGAATATCTTATACATATATGAGACCTTATGTCACCTTGAGGCATAATGTTTCTGGTATATCTCACTTCTTTCATCTTTTCTTTCTATTTTTCTTATTTGTTCCACTCTCTGTCGTTGATTAACTCTCTTTTTCTGTTTTATTCACATTTTTCTTTTCCTTTCCTGAAGAGTATAATGGACCAAAGGGTTTCCGAGTGAAGGTTTCCTAACTTAACCTAACGGTGCTAGTAAGTAAAAACCAATTTCTATCTGTCATATCTAACCAAATCGATATATATATATATATATTATAATATATATATATTATATATATATATATATATTATAATATATATATATATATTAATTTCAGTTTACATAGGATCGGATAGAATAGTATAAAATAACAGTATATGTAACTATAGAGCGTTGCCTAGTGTGCTCCTACTTATGATTTCATAATATATTGCATTACCTAGCATGCATATATGCGCTGGCAGGTCAGGACATTCAAGGCAACCAAATTGAATCCTTTACATATTGTTTTCTATGGTTCCAGTGTGTAATAAAAGGTCACAATATTTTCGGATTCTTGTCATTTCTTATTAGAAAAATTATACTTTTTTGTTTATATTTTCAAAAGTTTATAATGCCCAAAAAACGCTTTTTTATTTTATGCAACTCATTTTGTCAATGCATTACAGTCTGGCAACACATTTTTAAGGTACAACAACCTGATCTAACGGTTCGCAGTTGGAAAAGTGCAATTGCGTGGGCGAATTGTGTATTACGCGAGAAAATCAAGTTCATTGACTCTTTTAGTGTTAATTATGGTGAATAAATTAAATAAATTGTTTAATAAGTGCTTAAAATATTCAAAAATGATTTATTAAATCTTAATATAAAGAATTCTTGTGATGAAATTAAGTTTTTATGTTTACAAACTTTGTTTTCTTGTGTATGATACGAGCGTATGTGTTAAAAACTATGGCTACCACAATAAGAACAACAACAAAACTATTTATAAACTTTTAATGGCACACACTTGTTTGATTGGCAGCTAGTGCAACAACAAACAAGAGCGAAAAAAAGTGGTAAGATAAGAGAGAGAGATAGAGTGAGAAAAAAACGTGCTAACTTGCTAAATCCCAACAAACATGTAGAATCTTGATTTTAAATTCGAAATAATTTGAAAGTAAACATACCTTTTTTTGTTTATAAAACATTATAATAAACGTTAATCGATAATTTTAGAGAATGACTAACCACTTTTGATTTTGATAGTTTCTAACGCTTTTAAAACTTTTAACGCCTAAAACGCACCCACACTACGCATTTTTTTTTGGACAAATTTTTAGTAAATTTTAAATTTATTTTTTTTAAAACAGCGATTATGTTAAATTAATTTTGACAGTCAATATTTTGGAATTAAACACATTCAAGGCAGCAAGTGCTGCGCAACAATTTTGCATATGCGTTAATTATTTTAAAGGTGACAACTTCAAGATATAAGTAAAATAATTAAAATTCAATGATACCACTGAAATGGTTCCTCGTTTTGAATGTTATATTGCATTGCAGCACTTGGTGCTCCACTGTGTTTAGAGCAAAATATTTTGAAAATTTTCATTCAAACCCCGTTATCCAATCTATAAAAAGCAGATTTTCTTTGTCTATGACGCCGTAAAAGTGCCATGCCCTCAGTAGGTCGTCAGGTTTTTATGTATCCAAAGGAAATTTTATGTTACCTTGAAAAGAACAAATTCACCTGTACAAGAAGTTCAAACTGTGGCAAGACAACTTAAGACTTTTTTCTTATTTGAATTGATGTGTGGTATACTAACAATTTTAGTTCTGCATCCAATATAATAATAATAATAATAATTTAAGAATAATTTGGCAAGTACAGATGGCAGCCTAGTTTAGTAGCCAAAAAATAATACAAATTTGTATTACAAGATTATAAAATTTCACTTTTAAAATTGTTTGCTTTACAAATATTACCAATTTACTCTTTAACTGAACATTTTTATTACGAACGAATTTATTTTGTTTAAATATTTTTTTTTTATTTTTTTTAGCGACAATCCCTCAATAAAATTGTTCTTTTTTATAGATTAAATAATTTTCCTACAATATATGCACACATTTTTATTTGCTGTTAGCAAACAATATTTATTTCATTGATAAAAATTTTTTATTTCCTATTGTTATTTAAAAGAAAGAAATACCTTCGCATTGTTGGATTAATATTAATGCGAACGTAATTTTGTGTTTTTATGACAAGTAAACTGCATATTATGCTGAATATTTTTGTTCTATTCGGAGTGGTAAAATAGAAATGAACAGTTAAAGGGTTAAAATAAGCAAAAAATGTTTAAGGTTTTCAAAATTTGTTTCTAAATGGCATAAAAACAGAATAAGCGTTTGATATTTTTAAATATTTACTTAAGACTCATGTTTTATGGCCAAAAAAATGGTTTTAAATTGTTTATTTAAGTTTAAATTTGATCTTTAAATTGTAAACAACAAATTAAGGCTTTCGTGTGCCTGCTTAACATAAGTTTACATGTTTGCTGGGATATAAGCAAAAATAACAACAATTTACATACCGTGAGTGAGCAAACAAAATTTAGAAAGAGAATAAAAAGAACAACCAAAATACGGCAAAAATATCTCAGCAGCAACAACAGTCGTGGTATAAAACAGGTATGTTTGTGTATGTGTATTAGTGTTAAGGAGTTAAATTTGTAAATGAATAATGCGGCGTAAGATGACAAAAAAAAAACGTCTTAAAAAGTTGAATGAACTTTTTTGAATTAAAATTTATAATTAACAACTTTGACATGAAATTTTTAAGATGAATTTGTTTTTGATTTCATTTAAATTGCGTTTTTTTGTTTTGATAAACTAAAATATTTGTATCAAGGTCAGTCAACACATCCATCTTATAAGAACCACAAAACAATTGTTTTTCACTTGCAAACAAAAACAATACAAACAAGTGTTCGTATACACAGTCTCTCAATGCAATTTATGCCGCCACAAGAAAAAAATATTGTGTGCGTTTTTTTTTTTGGAGACAAAAATATAACATTTTCCATTTTTTATTTCTTAATTTTTTCTTGTACATATATTTTATTAATATTATTATATCACTGGATAAAACAAAAACACCAAAATATTTTAAGAAAAATCCGTATTAATCATCATTTTAAAATGAAAATCTGCTATAAAAAAAAGCAGGGCAATTTACAATTTTTTTGTTGTCGTTTCTTAGAATTTTTGTAAATAAAAACCCTTAGTTTTTTTTTATATATAAAAAGGAGTTATTAACACAATTTTACTTACTTTTTTAATTAATTAAATTTTTCGAAGAAGTATTTGTACTTTATTTGTTTTTGTTTTCTTTAAGACACCATTTACTTTGCTTCACTAAAAATACTTCGTTGCACTTCACTGTATAGTAGTTGCAGTTTCTTTGTTTTTTTTTATTTTGCCACAGAACAACAAAAAACATGTATAAAAAATATATGTATATATTGTATGTATAATGGTGTATTGTATGTTTACACTATTGCACCCAGGTTTCGTTTTTTTCTTTTCTTTGTCTACTTGAACCAATTCTTTATGAGTTTTTTTTTTAATATTTCACTACAATTTTATATAAAATCTCCAATTATTCTTTTTTCTAATAATAATTATTTAATTTAGCATTTTTCTTTCTAATTTGTTTAATTTTTTTCTAAATTCTACTTAAACTAACAACGCCTGTCCATCCGCGTTGCTTGTCTTTCTTTGCTTAATGAAAAGTTGATATCGTGATTGAATGAGCCATTAAGATTTTAGAAACAGAAAATACACAATACAAGAGAGAGAAATTTAATGAGAGCAATAGTACAGTAGAGTAAATAATAATCTGGCAAGTCCTTGCGGCGAATTCATTTGTTTTTTTTAATACATTTGTTTACAATGGCAACGTCTTAACTACGAACAGTGTTACCGTTTTTGGTTATTTCTAACCAAAAAAGTTGTTATATTATTTGTTCAATAATCAATGGAGTGAGTAAATTTTCTTTTTGTTACCAAAAACTGTAATTTAATTAATTAATAAACATAAATAACATAATTTAAATTTGAAAAATATAAAAAGCTTTAAATTATTATTGGTATTATTTATATATATATATATATATATATAGTATTATTTAAGTGATTATTTTTTCAGGCACCAGTGTTGCCAGTGTTGGTTGGATAAATTCGTTTCTTCGTTCAAAAAACAAACGTTGAAAAATAATTCGCACATTCTTTTTCCGTTTCCGGGTTTATTAAGTAAAATTAAGCCCGTTTGTTTACTGCAACTATGGTGGTCTGTCTGTCTAAATAGGTAGTTTACAGTAAGAGAAGGAAGTAGCACTGTTCAAACCCCCAGGTCCAGACAAAACGAAGAAAACAAAAAATAAATTTGTGTAGAAAGAAAAAAATAAAAAAATAAATAAATAAAATTAATAATGGGCACACCACCACCCACCCACCACCCACCAAAAACTCCGCCATTCGGGAAAATGAAAACAACAAAAAAAAAATTGCTGGTTTGTGAAAAAAAAATATTTTTTTTTTTTTAATTCATTTTTCTTTTGAATTAATTTTTCTTTTTGAATTCACCAATTGTGGTGAGTTTTTTACAAAATGTGGTGAATTTTATCCGGTGTGGTGAATAAAATCGAAATTCACCAAACTCCCGTTATTCGAAATATGTACTGTGTTACCATAAATACATGTACTGTATATTGTGATTTGGACGGTGCGTGTCTAGAATAAGTAATTTTCACATGTGTTAGTGGAGACATTCACCTATATTTCTGTTAATTGTGGTGTGTTTCTAATTTTTGCAAAATGTGATTAAATTTTGCCGTGTGATTGATGAGTACTATCTGATGGGGTTACTATTAGTTGTGACTTAATAAGTAAGTAAGTGTGACGAATGTAACATTATCACTTCCAATAGCGAAGTCATTGGGTACCATTCACAATAATGCCATTGCGTAAAAAAGTAGTAAAAAACATAAAAAAGTAGCAAAAAAGGAATCAAAGCAATTTAAAGGGGTTTTCAAATTAGATTTTGCTTTCAACGGAGTTTTATTTTATATTCATACATATCAAGCCTACTTCGTCAATTTCTAATAAATTTTCTTTTGAACTTGCGTTACGAGCTTCCAGAGCTGCTGCAGGACAGGTATTATTTATGCTGGTACCAGACAGATATCGCTATCTTCTGTACCTTGCTCAACTCTATTTGAGTTGTTTTTATATTTGTTCTGTCTGACCGGACGATAGACCCACAAGTCACAATATTGGTCTAAGCATGTATATAGATAGGGCACAGGTATAATTTTTAAATCGTAACCTTAAAGATAAGATTAAATTTTGGCCAGTTTTTTCTATCGGTAGATAGGAACTTAGAACTTAGTCAAGTAGTGACATTTATTTCTAATTTTCAGTCTAATTGTTGTCAATGGGAGAACTTTGCGAAGGAAACATAGGGTGCACGTTCTAGTCAGTACGTTCATAACACAGTTTCAAAGAATGTCGCTATGCCCAGGAACTTTCCGAATGAGTCGGCGACATTCAGAGACAAACTTGGACGTGTGTATTACGTTCCCAGAAATCTGAGGATAATAGATAGCCATTCTTTTTCTGAAAGACGATGCTGTGGAGTGAGTTTCTTTCTGATGGCAATTCTAATTCAGCGCTTTTTAAATCTCTAAATTAATTTCAAGTGGCAGCACTGTTTATTGTTTACCTTTAAAACAACCCTGTTTTAAAAGCCTGTTTGTGTTTAACCTTTCGAACGGTTAAAATATTTTCAGATACAAAATATTAACCCTTAAACGATTTGTATTTTTTTGAAATATTTTTTTTATTAACTTTTCTTTTTTAAATATCTTATAAATAAAGTTCTAAAATATATTTTTGTTGTTGGTTACAAAAAATAATGAAAATCGCAAAAAAACAAAAACAATTTTTAAACAAATCAAAATCAAAACAATTCTAAACAATAAATTGTGATCAAAAAATCGTGCTTGTGGGTCATTTACTTTTGCTATGTTGTTGTATATTGTTTTGAAAACATTCTTTTCGTCCTTTAATCTGGCTCTTTTTAATCGTTGAGATCGTGACTCATATACATGGGGTTTGGCGAATCACATTCTTCGAAGACCATCTCTTCATCACCGGCATGCCAACGTACGCTGCGTACACTGCTCGCTTGAAATCTAAAAGAACGAAGATTAGTGAAGTAATTGGCATTGAGTGCTGAAAGTTTTAAAAAAAAATTAATAACGTTGATAGGACCTGTTAGAGGGAGGTGGTGGTGGTGGAGGAGCTGAACGCGGTGGGGTACGACGAGCCCTAGAAATAAACAAAATGATTTTTTCGCGCCAAAAATAAAGAAAAAAAGAAAGAGTTTTTCATACGCTTGTACGGCTTGTGATGTACTTCTCGAAGTGCCATAACTATAGTTATTGTCATCATCCAGATTAAAATCTTCCGTATCCTGGCGTTGTCTAAAATGAAAGGTTTTCATAACTTAAAAATATTTCAAATTCTGCATGCTTTCGAAAACTTACAGTCCCCGACTACGATTGGCTTCACGTTTTTGCACAATATTCGAAACGGCTCGACTGGTTAGTGATACGCGACTTTTTAACTGGGTCGGTGTTCGGGGTTTCGGCTGAGCCGGTTGGGCATCTGGTCGCACGGGTAATACAGGAGTTATTGAACGTCTGCCGCGCTGTTGTTCACTGCGTTCACCACCACGTCTGGGTTCACTACGTCCTCTGCCTGTTTGGGGAGCCGATTGCCAGGTTTCATCTTCGTCTAGATTGAATTCTTCAGTACCCTGGCGGCGCCTAAAGAATTTTTTTTGTAAATTGTTTTAATTTAATGAAAAGAGAGTGCGGAAGGGGTGAGCGGGGAAACCTACAAAGGTGGTGGCTGTAGGAATCTGGAACGTTGCTGCTGTTGCTGTTGTTGTTCTTGCCTTTGTTGTCTTTGCTGTTGATCACTTCTACTTCTCATTCTTGATTGACTTTCCTCACGTTCATAAGAAGTACCCCGACTAGGTCCTGAAGAGTCTAATATTTCTTCTTCAGTGCCTTGACGACGTCTGCAAATCAATTTAGTTTTGCTTAATGAGGGACTCCTTTAACTTCATGTTCATCTACTTACATTTGCCTATCTCTACGCGGATCATAAGAGCCTTGTGAACGTTCACGGCTTCTACTTTGACGTTCGCGTTCACGTTCTCTATCCCTAGAACGTTCGCGATCTCTTTCCCGTTCACGCTCTCTGTCACGTTCTCTCTCTCTTTCTCTTTCCCTATCGCGGCTAATTTGTGTTCTTTGGGGAGGTGAGTCATCCGCTATATCCAAAGTTTCTTCAGTGGCTGTACGTGTTCTGTAAAGATTGCAGCCAATTTAAACTTCTATGCCTTTAAACTTATCTCATATATGTACTTACAGTTGGGGCCTAGGTCTGCCCGTACTACTGGTACTTCTATCTCTGGGTGTGCTGGAGCCACGATCTCTATCTCTTCTCCTGCCACGACTTGGTGAACCTCCACGATCCCTTTCCCTTTCGGCGGCTCGTTGTTTAGCTCTCTTTAAATTATTCACTTTCCTTTGCAAAGTTATCAGATTTAAACCCACTGGTGTGGCTATGGACCACAATAGCAGCGTTAGAAAGGTAAAAAACCACAAAGCATTTACAAAATCAATCATATTTCGACAGAGAAATATGCGATTTGCATCGAATATATCAAAAAATGGCCGACATCTGGCAGTAGTTTCGCCCAGCTGGGAAGACATGGTGGCCTTATCGTTACTCAAATACGTTTTCAGTCTGTAATAAAAAAGGAAATTTATTTCATAAAATTGTGTATCCGTTTAAATGAATATTGTTGTACAGCTCTTTAAAGCCTTTTTGAACCTTTCCGTATAAAGACGTGTTTGATTTTGACAGATTTCGCCTGCCGTCTTTTCCAAATAATCCTGTATGTTGCGCAAATGATTCAGCGTTTGATTAACCTGTTTGGCCCAGGGGTCTCTTTGCAACTCCAATGCTGTCAAATGATAGAGTATCTCATTTTGTAACTGTTCCAGTGGCTGTAGTATGGAAGCTTGTAAACGTTTCGAACGACTGCCAAGTGTTGTCATACGTGAGGATGTGGCCACATCTTGTATCTGCGTATGGTGAAAGAGGGGGGGGAGTAAAAATTACAATGAAATGAGAGATATCTTGACTAGATAACAACGCCAGTAAAATAAAGTCTTCAAACAGTTTCTTTTTATTGGCAAAAACTAACGGAAACAAATATTTTTCTTAGTATACCCTACATTCAGCATAAGTCGGTATAGGCAAGTGTAGAGTTTTTGCATTATAAGTTTATCAACTGTGATAGGGTAATAATTTCAAAATATTTTGGGGAAGATTTCACTATCTTTTGCACAGGTCTTCATAGATAAGGTTTTATTAATTGGTAATAAGATAATTTCCCAGAGTTACCACTTGATAGGCCTGCAGATTTTTTTCTTTTTATTGGCAAAAACTAACAGAAACAAATATTTTTCTTAGTACGCCCTACATTCAGCATAAGTCGGTATAGGGAAGTGTAGAGTTTTTGCATTATAAGTATACCAACTGAGATGGGGGAATAATCTCAAAATATTTTGGGGAATATTTCACTATCTTTTGCACAGATCTTCATAGGTAAAGTTTTAGCAATTGATAATAAGACAATGTCCCAGAGTTATCACTTGATAGGTGTGCAGATTTATTTCAGCATTGTTCCTATTGCACAGCCCCCCATATGAAATTAAAGTAGATGATATCGTGGTAGTCGCCGTAGTCTAATAGATACATGGTGCCTGATATGTATTGCAACCAACTTCAGGTTGTTATCATTTGTAAACCGCTCGTCTGACAGCTGACAGATTTATTCCAGTGACAGTTCATTTTATTATTTACAAGCTTACAAAAGCATTTTCATGTATTGCATTCAGAAAAAAGTTATTCGTGATGGAATTCAAGCGTGATAGTGTGATTGCTTTATATTTGGCGGGAAAACCACAGGTGGCTATCGTTATCGTGAATAAATCTTTTGTTTCTCGTACCATTGCTCGTTACCGTGATACTGGCAGTGTTGCATCGCGTCCTAAAAGTGGACAAAAAAAAAAAACGGTAACAACACCAGAAATGATCCGAAAAGTGAAGGCCAGATTTGATCGAAATCCACGCCACAGTGGTAGAAACATTGCTCGTGAGCTGAACATATCGCGAGAACGGATGCAACACATATTGAAAAATGCGTCTTGGACTAAAGCCATTGAAGTTCCAAAAAGTGCAAGAGCTCACCGATGGACAAAAAGAAGTTAGACTGGAAAGAGCCAAGGAGTTACTTCGCTTGCACGAAAGTGGCCAGTTACCGAATTTGGTTTTCTCCGATGAGAAGCCATTCCAAATTGAACAGTTTGTGAACAAACAAAATGATCGGGTTTACTTGTCAAAGAGGTCAGCTGGAAATTTACACCTGCGATTGGCCATCAGAACTCAAGCGCCGCCGATGGTAATGGTGTGGGCCGCCGTAACGGCCGATGGTCGCTCCCCGCCCATATTCATCGACCGTGGGGTCAAAATAAATGCCGAATATTATAATATTATTAAAGACAGTATTCAAGCTGTGGGCAGACAAACATTTCGGCCGCAGACCATGGACATTCCAACAGGACTCAGCACCGTCGCACTCAGCATGCGTCAACCAAGAATGGCTTAAAAAGGAGGTTCCTCGCTTCATTTCTACTGCACAATGGCCACCAAAATCTCCGGATCTCAATCCGTTGGACTTTTGCGCCTGGGGCATTTTGGAGAGTAAGGTTCTCACTAAAAAATACCAAAGTGTCGATCATCCCAAGATGGCGCTTCGCCGGGAATGGGCCAAAATACCGCAGAGCCACTTTCGTGCAGCCTGTGATGGCTTTGTCGGCCGTTTGAAGGCCATACTTCGTACCAAAGGTGGCCAATTCGAACAAATCTAAACTGATTCTAAAATTTGATGTTATTTCCAAATTTTTTGCTTTTGAACAATAAAATTAAGAAAAATTAAAAAAATATAGCGCTTTACTTTGTTGCATTATATATAAGCCAACCTGTAGTGTGGTGGCTTATTAGACGTGAGGCCAAGTTTCGAACCCCAGGTCATTCATCTCCAAAAAAACGAAATTTGAATATTTCAGCGGCGACTTCCCCTCAGCAGATTGCTGGCAAAAACTCTGAGAGTAAATAGAAAATTGCCATGAAAAGTTTCTCAAAAATCTGTCGTTCGGAATTGACTTTAAACTGTAGGTCCCGCAAATCATGTGTAAAATTAACACACACAACATAAGTGGTGTGAGAAAGCTAGGTTGTAATCCAGACTAAAGGGTTGTAATGACAATTTAGGTGTTTATGATATCGTGATAGTTCCCTATTTTGCGGAGCAAAAATCAGCTGCTTTCCTCATAAGACGATAACAGAAGATAGAAATGCTAGGCAGCAAGCCTAGTTAGCTGCCTATCACGGGCATGATGCCGTAGCGTATTAGAATCTTATTCCCTTTACTGTAGCAAAGGAGCAGAAGTCCTTATAGCCTTCCAATATTTCCATGACATATGTAAACTCTATTAAATATTTGAAAAACAACAACAAGAATAAAAAGAAGAAGAAGAAAAATTTCATTTGAAAAGAAAAAGAAAGAGAGAATGATGTTTAAAGAAAATTACATTTCACAGACAATCACAGTTCAAGATGAAAAATAATAGGAATTGTAGCCAGCCAGCCAGCCAGCCAGCCAGCTATCCACTCACTTACATAGCCACTTGTACCTTTGTATGTTGGATTGTTTGTAATACACCTGGGAATTAGTGAATGTATCTCAGCCAGTGAATGAGTGTTACAATGTAAGGCAATGTGCATTTATCTTATCTTTCTCTCTTTCTCTTTTTCACTACCCATCTCTTTCCTTCTTACACGTAAAACAGTGTTACAAGGTTATTTTGTCGGTAATTTCTTGTTCAAGTTTTTAGATTTTCTCTCTTGGATGGGTAGGTTGGTTGGTTGTTTTTTTCCCTGAGATTTTTCGTTAACAAGAATTACTCTTCCAATTACAATACAATCTTAGCCGTTGCCCTTTAGCTTGTCGAGAGTGAGGCTAGTTTCCAAACAGGGGCAAGGACAGTGCAAAAAAAGATAAAGCGAGGGAAAGCAACTTAATGCTGCTGCCTGTTCTGCTAGTTTTCACAGCAGGGGACAAGCCCATACAGCCCATACAGCCCTTGTCCATGTTGCTGATAATCAGGAAGAGGACTGAGTGCAGTGTAAGGAGAAGAAGCTGGTGAGGATTGTTTTACGGAATTCGATAAATTAAGTTGCATGTGTTGAAAGTTTTTAAATTGTAAATTGAAAGAAGAAAAAAAAGAGGAAACATGTACACACAGCCTTTGTACATATGTAAACATGTGGACGGACTATGGCAGTCTAAGGACAAATACAGGACATTCAGGTAAATTTATTGCAGCAATTAAGTACACTTCACTTTAAGAGAATAATTTCGTTTAAATAAGTTTGATCAACTGCTTCTAAGCCGTTCCTTAAGGATGAAGACGTGTCAGTACTTATGCCAAAAGACTTCATTAAAGTTACGAGGTATGTACGAAAGGAAATTTTAAATTTTAGAACGAAGGTGAGATATCAGGCTGTAGCAGGCAGCTGGATATATCATCCTGATGATTAATCATTTTGGTGCCTGCTTTGGAAACACCAATCGGTTAACGATTCAGCGAAGGGATCAGTAAATTTACAACAAAAGGGGAGTTACTGCCCGCAGGCACCGCCTAAATAGTGTAGAGACTTGTGGTGCCAAACCTAGTCTTCAAAAAACAACACAATGAACTCGGCAAACTGGTAAAACGATGAATACGATCGTAAATTGATCAACCTTCTAGGCAAAGGGTTTCAAGGATTAGCGGAATTACATCGGACAAATGATATGCACGGAGGAATATTTCCAAAGGTTACGCGACGGCCCAGAGGCCATTAATAAAGCCGAATAGAGAACTTGGCAATAACTTCCGAGAAGCAATAGTTTTGGTTAAAATCTGTAGTGACAGGTTATCCTTTATTCGAGAATGTGAGAAATAAACTGGCGTCATCGTACACAATATTCTCAGGACAACGACGATGGGTTTTACATGGGTACCTGCCCGCGTGGACCTAATCCCATGGTGATCTTCGCACAGGGTGAAATACAATGCGTCTACCAACGCCCCCAGATGTAACAGACCGCTACACCTGAGTACCAATTCGAAGCCATGTATTTGGAGATGACTTCCCCCTTGGTTAGGAGCGGAGCCTATCTAAAACTCTTTTCGATCTTTGGCTCACGGCACCCGGTTGAGAATGCAACTCCACACTGAGCCTAACTAGACTCTTCCCTCGATTTGGGTCCAAACCACAGCCACCACGCTGCTTCCAAAAGCGGCCGCACTCCCGCGATTCCCGTGGGACCAGAATTAAGTCTCCGGTCAGACCTCGTAATCAAATCGATTACTACCAGTTGAACTCCAAACAGTTCGGGACTGGTGGCCCACAGCGACACAGTAAACATACATCGACATAAAGAACAACACTTACAGTACTGACATTGAACAGCGTCCTCACGGACGAGGCTTTGGCCACATGGTGTGGCACTAGGAGTGAACAAAACGAACGTAACAGGAGAACACAAAAAAACGCAGCAGGGTTGGCAGCGGCGGTGACGGCAATGACGGGGATGACTGGGATGACGGGGATGATGACAGAAACGGCGAAGCGGAGCAAAAGAACCAGCAGCAATCGATTCAAAACTGTCAACGATCGCATGCCTATCTGCGCCCAGGGACAGACGAAAGCGGCAATAAGAACAAGGGGCGCACGACACGGAACACACCACGTGGGTGATCACATTTCGGGGTTGCCTCCGCTATACCTCCTCTTTCTCCCAACAAATACTTCACGGGCAAAATCGCCCAACTTCCCTAAAGTCCGGCTGTCCACTAAAGCCCTACTATAATACCAACTCGCCCCAGGACAGTAGGCTTTTGAAGAATTTGGAAGCGATTCATTCTGAATAACCTGAAACTGTTCAAACATACGTGATCAGCAATTAAAACGGTAGCTTTCGGTATAAAAGCTTAGGAGAATGACCTACCCAATCATACGCAACTTTACGGACAGTAGGCTTTTGAAGAATTTGGAAGCGATCCATTCTGGATGACCTGAAACCGTCCAACCATACGTGATCAAGAATTAAAACGTTAGCTTTCGATGGAAAAGCGTAGGTAAAACCCTAAGAGGATAATCTACCCCATCATACGCAACCTTTGGGAATATGAAACCTTGCCTCACGATTTGACAGAAGGCATAGACGTAAAATATTACAAAGAAGGCGATCCCCGGGGCCCAAATAAATGCTATTACTTTGCTTTGTATAGTCAACATGGTCATTGTCCAATTAATCACCAAACGAATCTTCAGTGGTGTGTCTCCAACAGGAGAGGCAGGAACAGATCTCAATTTGGGCACTGGATGCCTATCCATACGGACGGAATATATTCTCTGATGCTCTAATTAATTGGAATGATTAGTTGGCTGCAATATGACAATAATTTAGATATTGAGGCATTTGGATAACATAACAAGAGGTTGCTGAAGCCAACAATTTGCATGCTTACGGGGTTATCAATATCCCTGTAATATAGTGAAGAGCGTAATTGGAAAGTGTCTTCAAAATCTGTTGTGAGGAATTAGAGAAGAATTTGCATCATTTTTAGGAGGAATGTAATGAATTTTCTTAGGAATGTAATAAAAACTTTGTTATAAATATGGGCACTGTCACTTTTTATGCATGATCTCTGCTGTCAAAGCGATACATTTTCTATATTTTTTGTCACATTTGAACCCACTACTTTCTTTAGATAGCAGTAACCCAAACCCTGGCTGCTTTTAAAATGATCAAAATTATTGAACAAAAAGTCTTTACATGACAATCACAGTGGCAATAACATTTTCAAACGTTAAAGTGTGAAAAGACATGAACAAATAACTCATAAGTCCAAAAATAAAAACGGTTGTCATGTCATTGATGACAATGACATTTAGAATTAAAATAATGTCATTGATGACAGTGTCAGAAAACATTGGCTGATTTTAAAGTGATCAAAATTATTGAACAAAAAGTGGCAATGATAGTGGCAATAACTTTTTCAAACATTAAAGTGTAAAAAAAACTTGAACAAATTGCTCATGCATCAAAAAATAAAAACGGTTGTCATTTCATTGATGACAATGACATTTAGCATTAAAATAATGTCATTGATGACAGTGTCATAAAACCTTGGCTGCTTTTAAAGTGATCAAAATTATTGAACAAAAAGTGGCAATGATAGTGGCATAAACGTTTTCAAACATTAAAGTGTGAAAGAACATTAACAAATTACTCATAAGTTAAAAAATAAAAACGGTTGTCGTGTCATTGATGACAATGACATTTAGCATTAAAATAATGTCATTGATGATAGTGTCATAAAGCATATTTAATATTAAAAATTACTTTAAAGTAACAATTACTAGAAAAACAAACAATTTGAAAAACAATGGCTTCTGAAAATGCCAAAAAGAAGTTGTGTCATGTCATGTCATAAGTGACATTATTGAAAAAAAAAATGTGGTGATTATTTGACTTTTAGCATGAAAATAATGTCATTGATGACAGTGTCATATAGCTTATATAATATTAAAAATGACTTTCAAGTAACAATTACTAGAAAAAAAAAACAATCAATTTGAAAAACAATGGCTTCTGGGAATGCCAAAAATAAGTTGTGTCATGTCATGTCATAAGCGACATGTGACAAAAAAATGTGGTGATAATTTTGCTACCTATTGATTTATATCTTTTACAGTAAGACAGACAGAATTTATGCACTTTACATAACAACTTTAAAATAATATTTTCTTATCAATGTCTTGTCATGTCATAAGTGACATTATTTTTTAAAATCAACTTAAACTAAAAACATGTGGTGATTAAAACATTATTATTTTGCTACCTATTGATTAATTAATACCTTTTACAGTAAGTCACAGAATACATGCAGTTTACAGAACAATTTAAAAAATATTTTCTTACCAATGTCATGTTATATCATAAGTGACATTATTAAAGAAATGTGGTGATTATTTTGATATCTAGTGATTTATATCTTTTACAGTAAGTGACAGAATTTATGCACTTTACATACCAATTTAAAAAAATATTTTCTTATCAATGTCATGGCATGTCATAAGTGACATTATTAAAAAATGTGGTGATTATTTTGCTACCTATTGATTTATATCTTTTACAATAAACGGCAGAATTTATGCACTTTACATAACAATTTTATAATAATATTTTCTTAACAATGTCATGTCATGTCATGTCATAAGTGACATTATTTTTTTAAATCAACTTAAACTAATAAAATGTGGCAATTAAAACATTATTATTTTGCTACCTACTAATTAATACCTTCTACAGTAAGTGACAGAATATATGCACTTTACAGAACAATTTAAGAAAAATATTTTCTTATCAATGTCATGTCATTCATGTCATAAGTGACATTATTTTTTAAAATCAACTTAAACTAAAAAAATGTGGCAATTAAAACATTATTATTTTGCTACATATTGATTAATTAATACCTTTTACAGTAAGTGACAGAATATATGCACTTTACAGAACAATTTTAAAATAATATTTTCTTAACAATGTCATGTCATGTCATAAGTGACATTATTAAAGAAATGTAGTGATTATTTATATCTTTTACAGTAAGTGACAGAATATATGCACTTTACAGAACAATTTAAAACAAGTATTTTCTTATCAATGTCATGTCATGTCATGTCATAAGTGACATTATTTTTTTTAAATCAACTTAAACTAAAAAATTTGGTGATTAAAATATTATTATTTTGCTACCTATTTATTAATATATTTTATAGTAAGTGACATAATACATGCACTTTACAGAAAATTAAAAAAAATATTTTGTTAACAATGTCATGTCATAAGTGACATTATTTTTTTTAAATCAACTTAAACTGAAAAATGTGGTGACTAAGACATTATTATTTTGCTACCTATCGATTAATATCTTTTGCAGTAAGTGGCAGAATTTATGCACTATCAAATTAAAAAAAATATTTTCTTAACAATGTCATGTCATGTCATGTCATAAGTGACATTATTTTTTTAAATCAAATTAAATTAAAAAAATGTGGTGATTAAAACATTATTACTTCGCTACTTATTAATTTATATCTTTTACAGTAAGTGACAGAATTTGTGCACTTTACAGAATAATTTAAAAAAATATTTTCTTATCAATGTCATGTCATGTCATGTCAAGTTAAAAGTAAATCAAAAACCTAAATTTCGCTTTTTTCATACTTAATTTAAAAAAACTTTTTATAACATTTTCTTGCTAATGACTTGTCATACATTGTGTGACATGACATTTAGAATTAAAATAATGTCATTGATGCATAGCATATGACAAATGAGTAACAGTTACTGAAAAAAACAATCAATTGAAAAACAATGGCTTCTGGAAATGGCAAAAATAAGTTGTGTCATGTCATGTCATAAGTGACATTATTTTTTAAAATTTTTAAATATACTTAATTTAAAAAACATTTTCTTACTAATGACTTGCCATACATTGTGTGGCATTAGAGATGATACAAAACCTTAAAAAATATTATGTTTTTCATGTCATGTCATGTCATGTCAAGTTAAAAGTGAAACATACTTAATTTAAAAAAAACTTTGTATAACATTTTCTTACTAATGACTTGCCACACATTGTGTGTCATTAGAGATGACACAAAACCTTAAAAATTATTATGTTTCTCATGTCATGTCATGTCATGTTAAAAGTGATTAAAAAATTTTAATTTCACTTTTTTCTTAATTTCAAAAAAGTTTTTATAACATTTTCTTACTAATGACTTGTCATACACTGTGTGTCATTAGAGATGACACAAAAGCTTAAAAATGATTGTGTTTCTCATGTTATGTCATGTCATGACAAGTTAAAAGTGAAACAGAAATCTAAATTTCACTCTTTTCATACATAATTTAGAAAACATTTTCTTACTAATGACTTGCCATATATTGTGTGTCATTAGAGATGACACAAAACATTAAAAATGTCATGTCAAGTTAAAAGTGAAAGAAACTTAATTTCAAAAACTTTTTATAACATTTTGTTCCTAATGACTGGTCATACACTGTGTGTCATTAGAGATGACACAAAACCTTAAAATTTATTATGTTTCTCATGTTATGTCATGTCATGTCAAGTTACAATTGAAACATACTTAATTTAAAAAGTTTTTATAACATTTTCTTACTAATGACTTGTCATACACTGTGTGTCATTAGAGATGACACAAAAGCTTAAAAATGATTGTGTTTTTCATGTTATGTCAAGTCATGTCAAGTTAAAAGTGAAACATACTTACTTTAAAGAACTTTGTATAACATTTCCTTACTAATGACTTGCCATACACTGTGTGTCATTAGAGATGACACAAAACCTTAAAAATTATTATGTTTCTCATATCATGTCATGTCATATCATGTCATGTCATATCATGTCATGTCATATCATGTCATGTCATATCATGTCATGTCATATCATGTCATGTCATATCATGTCATGCCATATCATGTCATGTCATGTCATATCATGTCATGTCATATCATGTCATGTCATATCATGTCATGTCAAATTAAAAGTGATTCAAAAAATCTTAATTTCACTTTTTTCTTAATTTCAAAAAACTTTGTATAACATTTTCTTACTAATGACTTGTCATACATTGCATGTCATTAGAGATGACACAAATGCTTAAAAATGATTATGTTTCTTACCTGCAATGCGACTCTTTGCATTTGTTCAATAAAAGTAGCCAAATCTTTTTCGGGTGTGGGTGCTCCTATCGTCGTACGATATGTGGTTAAATTAAACGATGACATTTGCAACATATTCTCCAATATCGTTTGTATTGTTTGTGTTAACGATAACATTGTACGTTCGGATACATCGATTTCATCGATGGCCTGTGTAACTTTTGGATATTGTTTTATATTCGAAATTGCTGTTGTATTCACGAATGCATCCAATTGAAAGACATTGTACGATGCTTCATTTTTTTCACATCCTCTAAAGAGGGGTTTATTGTTGTTGTTGTTGTTGTTTTTTTAATGGTTTCAATGAACAGATGTTTCATTGCATATGAATACATTGAAGTCATAGGAAATCATTTCGATGGTTATTGATTGATAAAGACAGATAGAGAGAGAGAAACGGAGTTTTTGTAACAAAAATTCAGATTTTTCTGGGTTGATTTTCATTAGCATTCCGGGTTGTTACAAGGTGAGATAGACATTTAAGGCTTGACAAGCTTGAGGCTCAGAGGCCGTAGGGTGTTGTTGGTTAGAGCTTGTTTACTTAGTATTTGCATAGGAAGTATAGGTTACTTACACGCGTAAGGCCTTTGGCCTTTATGTCATAAACAGTGACAATAGAATTCTTCTAAGGGTATACATACGTTGGTGCAGAGTTAGGGTAGACTTAAGGGTTACATTTAAAAACAAAATTTCAATTTAAGACAGAAAAAAACTGCTTCTTAAATTAATTTTCAATTTTTTCTATATGTTTACTTTAAATTAATTTATCCATTAAGTTTGGGAAGAAGTGGAGGGGGGGGGGTGGTCTCGAAAGGATAAAAATATCCTTGGAAAAAAAGGCAACACGTACAGTATCAATAGCTAATTGGCATGCATAACACTTTCCACAACCAGAAAATTTTTGGAGGGGGGCGAGGGTGAACAGAATAGTAAACTTGGACGTTAAATAAGATCAATAAAGTATCATTGAATTAACGCATATCGTTTTGGGGAGAAACACTTGAGAAATTCTAATGCAACAATCATAAAACATATGGGTGTTACCATACATTTTTAAATATTTAAAAAATATTATAAAAAAGCAATAAAAACGCTACATAAATATGAAATAATAATTAAACTAATTTCAAGCAGCTAAATACATTAATTTTTTAATTAATCGCATAAAAATAATACATATGGGTGTTACCATGAATTTTGTAACAAAAAATTTTTTATCAAAGAAAGCTCTTAGAACTTGCAAGCAAAATAATGGTAGTCCTCTATATAAATAATTGCGTTAAAATTACATCGAACGTATGGTTCTTTCCATGATTTTTTAAAACAAAAAATGAATAAAAATAAAGGGTGTTTTTTATAGAGGTATAGAACTTTAAGTTGCAATAAAACAACGATGGATTATTCGATTCACATGAATTTTATTTATCCGAAAGATAATCTTGTGGCATTACATTTTAAATATGATTTCTGGCATATGACCGTCACGGCTGGCGCGGATGTAGTCCAATCTGGACGTCCAATTTTCGATGACTTTTTCCAACATTTGTGGCCGTATATCGGCAATAATACGGCGAATGTTGTCTTCCAAATGGTCAAGCGTTTGTGGCTTTACCGCATAGACCAATGACTTTACATAGCCCCACAGAAAGTAGTCTAGCGGTGTTAAATCACAAGATTTTGGAGGCCAATTCACAGGTCCAAAACGTGAAATTAGGCGGTCACCAAACATGTCTTTCAATAAATCTATTGTGGCACGAGCTGTGTGACATGTTGCGCCGTCTTGTTGAAACCACATCTCCTGGACATCATGGTTATTCAATTCAGGAATGAAAAAGTTAGTAATCATGGCTCTATACCGATCACCATTGACTGTAACGTTCTGGCCACCATCGTTTTTGAAAAAGTACGGACCAATGATTCCACCAGCCCATAAAGCGCACCAAACAGTCAGTTTTTCTGGATGTAACGGTGTTTCCACATACACTTGAGGATTACCTTCACTCCAAATGCGGCTGTTTTGTTTGTTGACGTAGCCATTCAACCAGAAGTGCGCTTCATCGCTAAACAAAATTCGCTTATGAAAATCGGGAACAACGGTAATCTCGTTTTGGGCCCATTCGACGAATCTACGCCTTACTTGATGATCGCTTGGCTTCTTGCACGAGTTGGGTTTTGTAAGCACGCAAACCAAGATCCTTCCGCAAAATCTTCCATAAAGTAGATGGACACAGATTCAATTCCTGTGCTCGATGGCGGATGGACTCATTCTGGTCTTCCTCAATGCTACGCTCTACAGCAGCAATAGCTTCTTCTGTACGCACCGTACAGCGTCTCTGGGGATGCGAGTTATCAATAAGAGTAAACGTGGTGCGAAAACGTTCCATGGTTAATCGAATTAACTGCTCTGATGGACGATTTTGAATCGAATGGAATTTATTTAAAAAAGTTTTTGTAAGTACAAGGCTGAGTTTTATGGCTTTGTTGTCTGGTAGGGCATCACTTTTCTATTCAAATAAACCGCAGATTCTAGAAATTCTCCGCTAACGATTTGCCTGTGCTATGTGATGAACTCACCCAAGTAGATAAAGACGGAATGGATATCTTCACTAATAGATGTATACGTGGACTCTTAAGGTATAGCCAAGCGACACTTCAAGCCTTAAATATTGTTTCCACCATAGTGAATAACGGATTTCGAACATCTCTTTATGTGATAGCGAGTTCTTGCTTTATGTTATAGCGGACATCTCTTTATGTAATACCGAGGTCTTATCACCCTGATAGTTACACGGCTAGTAAGTTCCACCTAGATACCTAGCTAAAGCAGTTATTAAGCTGCCACTTCCTATCATTTCATCACCGCGATTCGTAAACGATTATACAGACAAGATGGGCCAGAAAAACTAACTAAGCCTTAACATAGCATTCTAAGCCGTTTGATGAGCACGATAGCAGAGCTATCGCTCTGTACTGACGTCAATAGTTGGAACGATCACAGCCGCTAACATTGTCGGGGTCATGATTGCGAGTAGTGGAAATTGCACCTCGGTGGTGAATTACGTAGAGTGCATTCTGAGACGGAAAAAGAGAGATCTTGAGGCTGCAGAACAAGTAAGCATGTCGACATAGGTGATACTGTCACACGTGCCAAGCGAAACCGAAACGATGATTTAGATTGAAAAGGAATAGTGGAGACGCTTAGATGTCTCCTCAACTTTCGGTACGCAATCCGGACGTGGATATAGACATGGAGAGGCTAAAGGGCCAAAGGACTCCGGAGTGTACAGAAACAAGTCCACAGGAGACGAGGGGGATTTAGTGGGTGAGGGCCCCACACACGGAGAATGTGACAACTTTTTCTATGGTGCGGTTAGGTACATTTACCCCTCCTCGGCGTAAAAAAAAGCCGCTTGATGATCACAAGGGATCTTGCGCGTTAACTAAAACTGACAGTTGCAACTGGCGTATAGTGATGAAGATGATTTTTCGACACTGCGTGCGTTAATAATGTTGCAATAGGACTTAGTATAACTTATTGTTGTCGTTACAACGACATGAACCACTCCTTTTGCCGCTGTCCAGTGTTGTGAGCAAACAAAAAAAGATTCATGTGTAGGAACTCTCTGGATTGCTGGACAGACCTGGTATCTGTAGATGCCGGTAGACTCTATGGGTTCAGTAAAACATAGAACGCTTTGGTTCCTGTTCATGTTTAACATCTCTGGATAGTTTGACAGAACTGGTGTATGAGGATATCGGTAGATTCTAAGGGTTCATGAGGATATAGAATGCTTTGGTCGATCCCTATTTAATATGTTCGTTGATTTTAGTACCATTTTTCTTGCCACTTTGTTTATTTAATACGTTTAATTATGGTACCGCAATAGGCCACGAGTTTCTCATCTTATTTCATTCCTACCTACTTTTATTTTTTTGCGTTTAATTTACTTTTTCTTGTATTTTAATTTTTCATGGAAACCCCCATATTTTTTTTCTCGTAATATTTAAACAACTGGATACCTAAATACTATCTTAGAGTAATTTTGAAGCATTTTTGCTAAAATTTTTTAATGGAAGCTGGCATATTATAATTTCTATTTATTTTTTCTTGATGGAAGCCCCCATATACTTTTTTAGTTTCATTACTAAAGGTTCCGCCAAATAAATTTTTTTTTTGAAAATGTTTTAAAAAAAACTACTGAATATTTTCTCAAATTTCTTTTTTTATTTGAAAGTACAATCCTTCCGGTTAATAATGGAAAATAATTTCATTCAAATGGCTGCCGCGGCTGGCCATGCAGTAGCCTACACCAGAAGATGCCGATTTTGGCAAAAAAAATCATCTTTTCAGATGAAGCTCATTTTGATGTTGGCGGGTATGTAAACAAGCAAAATTGTCGCATTTGGGGCACAGAAAACCCGCACGCATACATTGAAAAGCCGACGCACCCAAAACGAGTCACTGTTTGGTGCGGATTTTGGTCCAGAGGCATTTTCTTCGAAAATGAGCAATGAGTGGCCATTACAGTCAATGGCGATCGTTATCGGGCCATGTTGAACGAATTTTTGTTCACAAAAATTGAGGAGGAGGGCATTGGCAATATTTGGTTTCAATAGGACGGCGCTACGTGCCACACAGCCGAAGCTACACTCGATGTTTTGCGCCCTGTTTTTGAAGATCGCGTTATCAGCCGCAGAGCTGATGTCATTTGGCCACCTCGGAGCTGTTGACACCGTTGGACTATTATTTGTGGGGTGCCGTCAAAGAAAAGTTTTACACCGACAAGCCAGAGACAATGGACGCTTTAAAAGACAATATTCGTGAAGCCATTTGGTGAAATACAGCTGCACACAATCGATAATGTGCTTAAAAATTTTACCGATCGTGTAGGCTACTGGATGGCCAGCCGAGGCAGGCATATGAATGAAATTATTTTCCATTATTAACCGGAAGGATTGTACTTTCAAATAAAAAAAAGAAATTTGAGAAAATATTCAGTAGTTTTTTTGTAAAAAAAAGTTATTTGGCGGACCCTTTATAACGGACATCTCTTTATGTGAAAGGGACTTCTTATCAGGGTAAATAGTCACACGGGTAGAAAGTTCCACCTAGATAGTGATCAACTAGCTCAAGCTGGTATTAAGCTACCACTTTCTATCATTTCATCATCGCAATTCGCACACGATTATACAGACAAGATGGGCCAGAAAACCTAGCTAAGCTATAACATAGCATTCTAAGCCGCTTGATGATCACAAGGGTTCTTCCTTGTTAACTAAAACTGACAGTTGCAACTGGCGTATAGTGATTGAGATGATTATACGCAATTGCCTCCATTATTACCGCTGCTGGAAGATTTAGTCTAACACAATACGACTATTTTTGTGGCTACAACGACCTGAACCACTTCTTTTACCGCAAAAAAGATTCATGTGTAGGAACTCTCTGGATAGCTTGACGGACCTGCAGATGTTGGTAGGCTCTATGGGTTCATTAAAACAGAGAACGCTTTGGTCAGTTCCTGTTTAATATCTATGGATAGTTTGACAGACCTGGTATATGTAGATGTAGGTAGACTCTACGGGTTCATGAGGATATAGAATGCTTTGGTCAGTTCCTGTTCAACATCTCTGGATAGTTTGACAGAACTGGTATATGAAGATATCGGTAGACTCCAGAGATCAACAATGAGTATTCAAAAAGATGAGTATATTCGAATCATACTCATAATTTCTGATACTTATACGCATTCATACTTATTTTAATGTCATACTCATATTACTCATATTCAAAGTTTGAAATACTTATGGTACTCATACTTAACTGTACGCATGATGTTATTGATTATGACTCCCCATGACTCATCGTATACACGAATCACAAAATAAGTATGATTCGCGTACGAACACTACACAATATCCACAAGAAGGTTGTGTGTTTGGTCTGCTTGCTGTCTTAGTCTTTTTTGTTTTTGTGTGTCTTTCTTCTTCCTTTGTAAATGCAACAGCGACTAAGACTGTAAACTTTGACGAATGATTCGAATCACTCGAATCATTTCTAAGTATTTGTAAGTATTTTTTTAAATTTATGAATCTGTATGAGTATGAGGCGTATGAATCAAACATATTTCGAATGTTATGAGTTTGATTTCAACGTTGTACTCATACTTATTGCAACCTGTATACTTATAAATCAATGTTGTAGTGAGTACGAATGAATCAGAGTAGTTGGATTTCAATACTGTTGACTCACTCATACTCAAAATTTCATGAGTACTTATGAGTAGAGAAAAAACGATTCATTGCTGATCTCGGGTAGACTCTATGGGTTCATGAGGATATAGAATCTTTTGGTCAGTTCCTGTTTAATATGTTCGTTGATGTTCGTACGATTTTTCTTGCCACTTTGTTTATTTAATACGTTTAATTATAGTACCGCAATGGGCCTCTCTTCTTACTTCTTTCCTTCTTTCGGGGTTTAATTTACTTTTTCTTGCAGTTTAATTTTTCATGGAAACCCCCATTTTTTTTCTCGTAATATTTAAGCAACTGGATACCTAGATACTATCTTAGAGTAATTTGAAGCAGTTTTGCTGAATTTTTCCATGGAAGCTGACATATTATAATTTTTAGTTATTTTTTCAGGATGGAAGCCCCCATATATTATTTTATTTTCGTTATTATATGTAGCTAGGATACGTTTTTATTAGTTTTACTAGCATTTTTTATTTTATTTTTTATTTATTTATTTAATTATTTATTTATTTATTAATATTTAAGAATGCAAAAATTTTTTTAAATAAATTTTTTTTTATGGAAACACCCATACACTATGTATTCGTTTGAACTACTTAAGAATTCTACGCATAAACATCCAAAACTACATGAAAATAAATACTTTTTTAACGAACTAAGCTTAGATAGTTGTTGGGGAACTAGTGAAGGAAGGGGGGTGGCACAATTTAAGAGAATTTGCTCACATACAGCAGAGTAGCAAATCCTCTTAGCAAAACTCGTTTAACTATAGTTTTACGCTAGTACTACTACTACAATGACTATCATTGCTAAAGCTTAAGTCATATATGTATGTACATACATATACAATATAACGGTATATGCATAGCTAAAGAGTAACAGTAATTTTGTTGTTATCATTTTCGTTTTCGTTTGTATGCATACCTTAAGGCTGTTGCCAAGCTAACGTTAACAATTGAATGATTTACTCCATCCGGTCGTAAAAGTTCACCAATAATGCCCGTTTGTGGTTCATTTAAATACACATAACCGGGCTTATCGAATAACTTACCCAATATCTCATAACCCATGTGGTTGTTGTGGTTGTTGTTGTTGTTGTTATTATTATTATTCATATTCCATCTTAAATCTGTTGACGTTGATGTTGCTGTTGATAGTTTTCCATCATAGTTGGCATCGTCGTATAACGGCTGACAGAGAAATATTTCCGCATTACCACCTATGGCCAGAGAGACGACACCATAAACGGTTATGCAAATACTGCCTAAGCAGATAATGATGACGGCCACAAATAGAACAATGCCCGCTTTAATATTCGCCTCACACAGGAAACAGCAGTAGGACATGAGTAGAAATAATAGAATCCAAACGATGACCATACCGGCTACCCAACCCGTTGTCCAATAAATATTTGACCAGTCTTGTAATTTGACATAATGCGGCTCGACATTATCCCAAACGTGTTTCAAGCGTTCGAGCAGGGCATTTATGGTCATCGTTAGCATTTGAGCATTGGCCGTTGTACGATGGCGTATATTTTCCAATTGTTCCAAAGTGTCTGTGCATAAAAGAAAGCAATAGAGAGAGAGAGAGAGAGAGAGGAAGAAAGAGGGAGAAGGAAGTTTAATTTTTAAATTGTAAATGAAATGAGGTTTTGTTTGAGCTTAAAAGTTAATTGGAAGCATGTGGCATAAATGTTGACCTGCAAGTTTCCTATTTCTGTGTACTTTTATGGATTTTCAATTAGCCGGGTAGTTTGTGCTTAACATAGGTCATGTGATTGAATAGAACAGTGACATGAAAGGTGGAAATTTGAAGTTTAAATTAAAAAGCACAACAGAGAGATGAAAACAGTGAAATTCAATGATGTCCAAAGCAATGGAACAACACATAGAAACGTTGAGTACTGTGTGAACCACCTGCAGTATTCAGAGAGAAAATTTCTCAAAAAGTTTGGAAAAGTTCATGCTCAAACCAGTAGATAACAAAAACGCAACCTCAGGGCCAACTACTATCAGATCCATTTATAATATGGGAATGAATTCCAACCAACAGACGTCTCTGTAGTATAGTAGATGCTGTGTTTTCTTAGTAGATGAGAGCCTGTGGTTTAAACTCCAATTCTGACATCTAGAACACAATGAAATGTGAGAAATTTTTCATTCGAGGACTTCTTCTCAGGAGTCTACTAAGAAAAATCCTGAGAGTAAATAAAATTGTCAACGTTAAACTGTAGGCTTCCTTAATTCACTTATATGGCTCTTATTCCAGTCTTATACGGCTCTTATACAACTGTTGTATCAGTCTAATATGGCACTTATTGTAATCTTATACGAGTCTTATATAACTCTTATGTGGCATTTATTTCACTCTTCTACTGCACTTATACAACTCTTGTATTACTCCTATATGGCTCTTATACAACTCTTGTATCACTCTTATATGGCTTTTGTTCTAGTCTTATACGACTTTTATAAAACTCTTGTGTCACTATTATATGGCTTTTATTCTATTCTTATACGACTCTTGTACAATTCTTGTATCACTCTTATATGACTTTTGTTCTATTCTAATGCGGCTCTTATACAACTTCCGTATCACTTTTATATGGCTTTTATACTACTCTTATACGATTGTTATACAACTCTTGCATCATTATTATATGGCTCTTATTATACTCTTATACGACTCTTATACAGCTATTGTATAACTAATATACGGTTTTTATTCTACTCTCATACGACTCTTATAAAGGGTGTTTTTTATAGAGGTATAGAACTTTAAGTTGGCATTACTTTTCAAGATGGCGACAGATTTAACAGCTGTCAAGTGATTTATTTTCAGTTTGGTTTGGCAATTCATCATGAATAGACTCCCGCCTGAACAACGCTTGCAAATAGTGCAATTTTATTTCGAAAATAATGGTTCTATGCGGAAAACGTATCGCGCACTACGTCCATTTTATCGTCGACAAAATCGTCTATCACAGCAGTTAATTCGATTAACCATGGAACGTTTTCGCACCACGTTTACTCTTATTGATAACTCGCATCCCCAGAGACGCTGTACGGTGCGTACAAGAGAAACTATTGCTGCTGTAGAGCGTAGCATTGAAGAAGACCCGAATGAGTCCATCCGCCATCGAGCACAGGAATTGGGACTGTGTCCATCCACTTTATGGAAGATTTTGCGGAAGGATCTTGGTTTGCGTGCTTACAAAATCCAACTCGTGCAAGATTTGAAGCCAAACGATCATCAAGTAAGTCGAATGGGCCCAAAACGAGATTACCGTTGTTCCCGATTTTCATAAGCGAATTTTGTTTAGCGATAAAGCGCACTTCCGGTTGAATGGCTACGTCAACAAACAAAACTGCCGCATTTGGAATGAAGGTGGAAACACCGTTACATCCAGAAAAACTGACTGTTTGGTGCGCTTTATGGGCTGGTGGAATCATTGGTCCGTACTTTTTCAAAAACGATGGTGGCCAGAAAGTTACAGTCAATGGTGATCGGTAAAGAGCCATGATTACTAACTTTTTCATTCCTGAATTGAATAACCATGATGTCCAGGAGATGTGGTTTCAACAAGACGGCGCAACATGTCACACAGCTCGTGCCACAATAGATTTATTGCAAGACACGTTTGGTGGCCGCCTAATTTCACGTTTTGGACCTGTGAATTGGCCTCCAAGATCTTGTGATTTAACACCGCTAGACTACTTTGTGTGGGGCTATGTAAAGTCATTGGTCTATGCGGTAAAGCCACAAACGCTTGACCATTTGGAAGACAACATTCGCCGTATTATTGCCGATATACGGCCACAAATGTTGGAAAAAGTCATCGAAAATTGGACGTCCAGATTGGACTACATCCACGCCAGCCGTGGCGGTCATATGCCAGAAATCATATTTAAAATGTAATGCCACAAGATTATCTTTCGGATAAATAAAATTCATGTCAATAGAATAATCCATCGTTGTTTTATTGCAACTTAAAGTTCTATACCACTATAAAAAACACCCTTTATGTCTTGTGTTTTCTTAGTAGAGCCTGTGGTTTTAACTCCAGCTCTGACATCTCGAACACAATGAAGTGTAAAAGATATTTCATTCGGCGACTTTTTGTCAGTAGTTTACTAAGAAAAATCCCGAGAGTAAATGAAATTGCCATGAAAAGTTTCTCAAATCTGTCATTCGCAGTCAACGTTAAACTGTAGGCTTCTTAAGGTCACTCCTATGGCTCTTATTCCAGTCTTATACGGCTCTTATACAGCTCTTGTATCAGTCTAATATGTCATTTATTCTACTCTTATACGAGTCTTATATAACTCTTATGTGACATTTATTTCACTCTTCTACTGCACTTATACAACTCTTGTATTACTCCTATATGGCTCTTATACGACTCTTACAAAACTGATGTATCACTGTCTTATTAGGGTTCTTATTAAACTCTTATACGACTTTTATACAACTCTTGTATCACTCTTATATGGCTTTTGTTCTAGTCTTATACGACTTTTATAAAACTCTTGTGTCACTCTTCTATGGTTTTTATTCTACTCTTATACGACTCTTGTACAATTCTTGTATTACTCTTATATGGCTTTTGTTCTATTCTAATGCGACTCTTATACAACTTCCGTATCACTTTTATATGGCTTTTATACTACTCTTATACGATTGTTATACAACTCTTGCATCATTATTATATGCCTCTTCTTCTATTCTTATACGACTCTTATACAGCTATTGTATAACTAATATACGGCTTTTATTCTACTCTCATACGACTCTTATATAACTCTTTTATCACTATTATATGGATTTTATTTTACTCTTATATGACTCTTATACAACTCTTGTGTCACTCTTATATGGATCTTATGCTACTCTTATACGACTCTTATACAACTCTTTTATCACTATTATATGGATTTTATTTTACTCTTATATGACTCTTATACAACTCTTGTTCCACTCTTATATGGATCTTATGCTACTCTTATACGACTCTTATACAACTCTTGTTTCACTCTTATATGGATCTTATTCTACTCTTATACGACTCTTATACAACTCTTGTTTCACTCTTATATGCCTCTTATTCTGCTCTTATATGCCTCTTATTCTACTCTTATACAATTTCTACACAACTCTTGCATTATCCCTATGCAATTCTCATAAAATTCTTTTACAGCTCTTATACTACTAATATGTGACTCTTATACAACTCTTATACCACCTTTATAGAACTTTTTAATCCACTTTTTCTTTTATAATTGTTTTTATACTTTTGCTAAAGCCTTTTGCATACAACAGGTAATAAATTGAGGCAGATTTTATTACTCTTTCCACCATAGAGATGAGAGGCTTGAGGTTTGCAAATCTTCAAACGAAAATCTTTCCAGTTTTTTTCCTTTCATGCAAATAAATTCATATTTTTCTAGCAATAATTCTTACAAATGTTTGTGATTGACATTTGAAATATTGAAAAAGAGAAACTTAATCTAAATCTAAAAAAAAAACAAGCAAATAAATGACTTACAATTTCTTTCATACGCTGTATCCATTTTAACTTGTTGAGGAAAATTACTAAAGATTGAACGTGACATACCCACTTCCGATGATAAATTCTTAACAGTCGCACCAAATTCAATTTCACCCAAATAACGCATACGAAATATGGTCTGATCTTCTTGTAGCTGCAAAAAAACAATGAAAATAGAAAGAAAGAAAAAAACAATTCAAGTGTTATGAAACGAAAGAAGAGAAAGAGTAATAAAGAAGAGACATTTTGATATGAAAACATTAAAAACATACAAAAATATTTTTGTAAATGGCAAGTGCTACTTTGCTCTGTACTTCACTTTTCACAATTGTGGAAAAATTTGTACAAGAAAATTAATTTCCAACTACTTGTCACAACATGGACAACAGCAGTTGCTACCGTAATATGTTGCACAGAGTATATCTTTTCTCTCAACGTACAGTGCAAGAACAAAGTTAACAGACATTAACAAAATTTTGTTTCGTAAAGAAGTCATTATGTTTTCTTGGTTCTACAGTAACACAATATTTTGAAAACCCTCATGAAAATCTTTTAAAAACTCTTACAGAATTCTTAAAGACTCACATACAAATATTTTAAAAACTTTTTTAGAATTCTTAAAGACTCATATAAAATTCTTATAGAATTCTTGTGTAACTCTTGTATAACTCTTATACTATTCTTATAAAACTCCACAGTTCAACAGTATCACAATCTTCTGAAAAACTAAATAAAAATCTTTTAAAAACTCTTATACAATTATTAAAAACTCATATAAAACTCCCATACACTTTTGTGTAACTCTTGTATAACTCTTATACTATTCTTATAAAACTGCACAGTTCAACAGTATCACAATCTTCTGAAAAACTAAATAAAAATCTGTTAAAAACTCTTATACAATTCTTAAAGACTCATATAAAGCTCCCGTGCACTTCTTGTGTAACTCTTGTATGACTCTTATTCTTATAAAACTGCACAGTTCCATAGTATCACAATCTTTTGAAAAACCTCAAGAATTTTTTTTTAAAACTCCTATACAATTCTTGGAGATTCATACGAAACTCTTATATACTTCTTGTGTAAGTCTTGTATGAGCCTTATACTATTCTTATAAACTCTTATACAACTTCTATAAAAATCTTGAGCTACTTTTATGAAATTCTTATATAACTCTTATACAATCTTTAAAAAATTGTGTACTCTATATACTATTTATGTAAATCTTATCCAAATCTAATATAAGTGTTATATAAATCTCTTATACCATAGCTTGAAAACTATTCTACAGTTTTTATAAAACTGTTGTCCACTTACTATAAAATTCTTAAGCTACTCTCATTGTATTCCTTCAAAATTCTTATACTACTCTTGTAGAAAACTTCTTAAAATCTTTCTTTATTTTAATTAAACTCTTATAAAACTCTTATAAGATTTACAGAACTTTTTTGCAACTTTTAAATACTCTCTAACGCATTTCTAACGCAAGCTTTATGAAGCTCTTAGAATACTTTTATGGAATTGTTATTGATCTTTTATAAAACTCTTATACAGAGCCTAGTCTGACTCTTTTCAAGCTTATGCACATCTTTTCTAATGCTCTTTATCTTTCTTTATTTTAATTAAACTCTTATAAAACTCTTACAAGATTTACAGAACTTTTTTGCAACTTTTAAATATTCTCTAACGAATTTCAAAAACAAATCGTATAAAGCTCTTATAATACCTTTATGGAATTGTTATTGAACTCTTATAAAACTCTTATACAGAATCTAGTCTGACTCTTTTCAAGCTTATCTTTTCTAGCGCTTAGAAAGTTTTTATGACGTTCTACAGAATTTATAAAACTCTTATACACATTTTATTAAACTCTTATAAAACTCTTATACACATTTTATTTAACTCTTATAAAACTCTTATACACATTTTATTTAACTCTTATAAAACTCTTATACAATTCTGATGGAACTCTTTAAACACTCTTTCATAGTTCTTATGACAATTTCTATGCTTTTTGATTAAGAAATTTATACAAATTTTATTTAACTCTTATAAAACTCTTATAAAATTCTTATACAATTCTGATAGAATTCTTTAATAAGTCTTTCAACTCTTATAAAACTCTTATACACATTTTATTTAACTCTTATAAAACTCTTATAAAATTCTTATACAATTCTGATGGAACTCTTTAAACACTCTTACACAGTTCTTATGACAATTTCTATGCTTTTTTATTAAGAAATTTATACAAATTTTATTTAACTCTTATAAAACTCTTCTTCTTATACTGATAGAATTCTTTAATAATTCTGATAGAATTCTTTAATAATTCTTCCACAACTCTTATGTCAATTTCTATGCTTTTTTATGAAGAAACTTTTATACAATTTTATATGCAAAATTATTCGACTTGAAGACTCTTATAAAACTCTTATAAACTCTTATATTTAAAGATGTACAACATTTGACGGAGGCCTTAGACTCTTTAGCTTAACTTTTGTGTATTTTTTGTTAAAAAATTTCGAAATTTATACGCAGAATATAATTTTTGAAAGTGGTTTTACACTTTTACCAGTAAGTGTATGAAAACTTTTTCAATGCACTATACTTTTCAATTCGATTTGATATTTCTAGTTGAAATTGAATTTTCTTTTAAGCATATTGATACAATCATAAACTTTTTTCCTTCTATTTACCGAGATGGAATAGAAAGAAAGACAATAAATTCAGTTTTTTTTCTGTATTATAACGAGTAGAGCTGCTGTTCTGGATAAAGGATAAATATTATGATTGATATGATAGAGTGATGCTGAAGACAAATACAATGTTTTTCATTCTTTCTTTCCTTTTTTCTTCTCCTTGACATTTTTATTTTCCAATTTGTTCCCCTTATTGGCTTAACATATTATTTTCTTACCGTTTTAAGTGCATCAATAATACCATTCTCCTCAAAACTTCTTATACGCAATGTATCGCATAAGGGCCTATCACGATACGTACACTGGCGTTGCAAGACTGACAATTGTATTTGCAATTCTTCCATACGCGCTGCTGCTTCCTGAGCCAATTTCAAGGCCCGACCCACTGTCTCTTGAAGCATCAAAACACGATAAATGAGTTCAGCATTGACTGGAAAAAAAGAAGTTTCGATAATAAATTATTATTGTTAATATTGCTTGAAAAAAAAGCAAAAGCAAATGAAAAAAGAAAACTAAATAAGCATGTCTTACGGTCTTTTGGTAGCCATCGTGTTTTTAAAAATTTTGTGGTTGTTCGAATATCAATAGCTTGGCTGATTAAGTGGGTCAAAGTCTTTAATAATAGACTTGATTTATTAGAAATTATAGCGAAAGTAAATGAACATGTTACCGAAAATACTCAAGAGAAAAAAACAAGAACTGCACAAATAACATACAGTGGGTTAAAAGGTTAAACAATTATGTGGGTTTTTCATTAAATTAGAAGTAATTTTATAGTTCTTATACAACACTTTTATAAATTTTAAAACTCCACAAAAACTCATTAAAAATTTTTAAATTATTCTCCTCGAATTTTTATAATATTTTTACATTCTTAAAGAACTCTTTCAAAGCACTTCATGGAGTTTAAGAAGCTCATATAAAACTTTTATACACATAAAACTCTTATTTAACTTTTGTAAAGGGTTTACAGAAGTCTTACAAAGCTCTTCTTTACTTTTATATTTTATTTTTAACAGAACTCTGATATATTTTGAAGCTCTTATACATTCTAAAACTCTTACAAACTTTGAAACACTTTAAAACTTTTATCACTACAAACTTATATACTTTAAAAAATCTTAAGCTCTTATACCTAAAAACTCTTATACACTCCAAAAATTTGCACTCTATAAATCGCTGTTATAATGTTGCTACAATACTTTTGAAATTGAAAATATATGATGAAACTTGTTAAAGAAAGAACTCGTAAAAAACTTTTATACAACACTTATAAAACTAATATAAAATACTTTAAAAGTTATAAAATCTTCTAAAATTCCTGTAAAACTCTTAAAACTCTTACAGAACTGTTTAAACCTCTTTAACAATGTTTATAAAAGCTTATGCAACCATACTAAAACACTTTTGAACAATACTATGGTAACTATTGAACAGTATTTATAAAGCTCTTATAAAACTTTTGAAAACTTTTTACAATACTTTTTAAAAATCTTCTTAAAGAACAATTTTAATACTATTCTTAATCGATTCCTACAGTTTTTTAATACAACACGTATAAAACTCCCGTACATACATAATTTGTCATAACAACCCTTATATTGTGTGTGTTAATTTTACATATGACTGGTGGGGCCTACAACTTTTCATGGTAATTTTATTTACTCTCAGAGTGTTTGCCAGAAATTTGCTGAGAGGAAGTCGCCGAAGAAATATTTTTCAAATTTTGTTTAGTTGAAGATGTCTGATCTGAGGTTTGAAACGTGGACTTACGTCTAATAAGCCAACACACGACGGCGACTTGATACAGTATATACAACTAATACAACTTTTATAAAACTCCAATATAACTTTTATAAAACTCTAATATAAGTCTTATACAATTCCCATACTACTCTTATAAAACTCCCACACAACTCTTACAAAACTCCCATATAACTTTTATAAAACTCCAATATAAATCTTATACAATTCCCATACAACTCTTATAAATCTCCCGTACAACTCTTATAGAACTTAAACACAACTCATATAAAACTTCCATACAAATCTTATAAAAATCCCATACAACTCTTATAAAACTTCCACACAACTCTTATAAAACTCCCATACAACTTTTATAAAACTCCCACACAACTCTTATAAAACTCCCATACAACTCTTATAAAACTCCCATATAACTTATTCTTATATAACTCTTATAAAACTCCTACACAACTCTTATAAAACTCCCTTACAGATCTTATTAAACTCCTACACAACTCATATAAAACTCCTACACAACTCATATAAAACTCCTACACAGCTCTTATGAAACTCCCATATAACTTTTTTAAAACTCCAATATAAGTCTTATACAATTCCCATACAACTCTTATAAATCTCCCATACAACTCTTGTAAAACTTAAACAAAACTCATATAAAACTTCTATACAAATCTTATAAAACTCCCATACAACTTTCATAAAACTCCCACACAACTCTTATATAACTCCTATACAACTCTTACAAAACTCTCATATAACTCTTATAAAACTCCTATACAACTCTTATAAAACTCTCATATAACTCTTATAAAACTCCTATGCAACTCTTATAAAACTCCTACACAACTCTTATAAAACTCCATGCAACTTTTACAAAACTTCTACACAACTTTTATAAAACTCTCTTACAGATCGTATTAAATTCCTACACAACTCATATAAAACTCCTACACAAGTCATATAAAACTCCTACACAGCTCTTATGAAACTCCCATATAACTCTTATAAAAATCGTTCACAACTCTTATAAAACTTATACACAGCTCTTATGAAACTCCCATATAACTTTTATAAATTTCGTTTACAATTCTTATAAAAGTTCTTTAAAACTCTTATAACACTCCCATATAACTCTTATAAATTTCGTTCACTATTCTTAAAATTATTGAAATAAAAAAATTTGTAGCACACTACACCTCTCTCCTTTCTCCTATAATTAACTATCTTTCTGTTATTCCAACATAATGTACTGCGTGAGTCGGTGTTATCTCTTGTCATACATACATACATAATTGGTCAGTACAACCCTTCAGTCAGGACTATGACCTAGTTTCTCACACCACTTATGTTGTGTATGTTAATTTTATGCATGAGTGGTGGGACCTACAGTTTAAAGTCGACTCCGGACGACAGATTTTTGAGAAACTTTTTCATGGCAATTTTGTTTACTCTCAGAGTTTTTGCCAGAAATCTGCTGAGAGGAAGTCGCCGAAGAAATACTTTTTGTATTTTGTCTTGATGTCTGGCCTGGAGCTAGAACCCTGGGTTTACGTCTAATAAGCCAACACACTACCTACTAGACTAGACTCTTGAGTGGTGGTCTTATAATAAAAAAATTCGGTTTTAGGATACGTTTATCCCTTTTCGCGGCCTACTGTAAATTTTTATAATAATTTCTTCATGTAAGGAAACATTTGATATTTAGAAGGCTAAAATGTAACAAAAAAAAAAAAAACTAACATATCATGTACGACGATATGATACTTTGTTGTACTTACCCAGGCTCAATGTTGCCAAAGAATCATAGGCCAACTCAATGCCAGTGTGTGCTGAAATTTCCGCTTGAATTGGTTCGCCCAGCAAAACATCCACATCTAAAGTCAAATAATGCCATATTTAAGTTATAAAGTTGAATATAAAGCTATGAAGCAACAACAACAACAACAGTAACAGCAACAACAATGAAGAAGAAAGAAAAGCTATTAAAATGTATTTTTTTTTTTCGTAACGCTAAACACCAACATAAAGATGAGCCCAAGAAAAACCGGGTCATTTTCACACAATATGAAGCATAAAAACTTTATCTGCCGTCAAAATGAAAAAAGAAAGAAAAGAATTTTTTAAGAGAATAAAGAGTTACGTTTACCGTCCTAGGCCAGTGCTGCCACCCCATCCACAGAGTAAGTGAATTACCGCAGTTACTAAAACGTGGTTGCTTGCTTGCTTGCATGCAAGTATTTATAAGGCATGATGCAATAAACTTTATGAAATAAAGTTTCATTTTTATTTTCATTTTCATCTACCAAAACTTATAAAGTTGCAAACTACCGAAAATAAAAAAACACAACAAAAAAAAAGATGGTGATAAAGAAGCAGATGAAGAGAAAAACAAATAAAAATAATAAACCATAGATTATGCATGGCAAGAGCTACACTAATCGCCTGTGTTCATATGTGTTACTGTGTTGCTGTTTTTTCCCCTGCTTCATATGGGTGTACTACCCATGTACGTACCTTCCAAATCTTTGACAACTTTTTCAACGGAAACATGAAAACCATTATCGAGTTTATGTTTTATTTGTAAATGTGTATCCTTTAGAAAAACCTCCATATCGTGAACGGTGGATTTAATCATTTCGGGTGTCATATCAATGGTGCTGGCCAAACGGCTGTTGGCATAAAAGATGCATAAATCACTTAAGCTGGAATGAAAGCAATAAAACAAGGTGCTTAAAAACACATGAATAGGTTATAAACCAACAAAACCACACAAATTTAATGTGATTAATACGTGGCTAAAGATAGATAATTGCCAAAAGGCAATGACAACAAGCTAATGCAGCTCTTATACGTTTGTTCTTTATAGATTTGATACGCTTCCTACAGAAAGATAATATTAACGAATTAATTTACAGCTAAAAACAGTTGCCAAAGTGCAATTAACACTTTTTCTGAAACTCTTATACAGCTCTTATACATCTCTTATACAGCTCTTATACATCTCTTTACATCTCTAATACATCCCTTATACATCTCTTATACATCTCTTATACATCTTTTATACATCTCTTATACATCTCTTACACATGTCTTATACATCTCTTATACATCTCTTATACATCTCTTATACATCTCTTATACAGCTCTTATACATCTCTTATACATCTCTTATACATCTCTTGTACATCTGTTAAACATCTTTTATACATCCCTTATACATCTCTTATACATCTCTTATACATCTCTGATACATCTTTTATACATCTCTTGTACATCTCTTATACATCTCTTATACATCTCGTGTACATCTCTTATACATCTCTTATACATCTCTTATACATCTCTTATACATCTCTTATACATCTCTTATATGTCCCTTATACATCTCTTATACATTTGTTATACATCTCTTATACATATCTTATACATCTCTTGTACATCTGTTAAACATCTTTTATACATATATTATACATCTCTTATACATCTCTTATACATCTCTTATACATCTCTTATACATCTCTTATATGTCCCTTATACATCTCTTATACATTTGTTATACATCTCTTATACATATCTTATACATCTCTTGTACATCTGTTAAACATCTTTTATACATATCTTATACATCTCTTTACATCTCTAATACATCCCTTATACATCTCTTATACATCTCTTATACATCTTTTATACATCTCTTATACATCTCTTACACATGTCTTATACATCTCTTATACATCTCTTATACATCTCTTATACAGCTCTTATACATCTCTTATACATCTCTTATACATCTCTTGTACATCTGTTAAACATCTTTTATACATCCCTTATACATCTCTTATACATCTCTTATACATCTCTGATACATCTTTTATACATCTCTTGTACATCTCTTATACATCTCTTATACATCTCGTGTACATCTCTTATACATCTCTTATACATCTCTTATACATCTCTTATACATCTCTTATATGTCCCTTATACATCTCTTATACATTTGTTATACATCTCTTATACATATCTTATACATCTCTTGTACATCTGTTAAACATCTTTTATACATATCTTATACATCTCTTATACATCTCTTATACATCTCTTATACATCTCTTGTACATCTCTTATACATCTCTTATACATCTCTTATACATCTCTTATACATCTCTTATACATCTCTTGTACATCTGTTAAACATCTTTTATACATCTCTTATACATCTCTTATACATCTCTTATACATCTCTTATACATCTCTTATACACCTCTTATACATATCTTATACAGCTCTTATACATCTCTTATACATCTCTTATACATCTCTTATACATCTCTTATATTATTTTTAAACAAACAGTAAAATTAGAATGAAGTTACAGTGATCGAACAGGTTCGTTGTTCTCACCAGGAAGTATTGGTCAAAGCGTAAAATTTCTTCCTAATTTAAAGCATAATAGAGGATCAGGGGACGGCTATTAAAAGGATCGCGAATCACATTATAAGGATTTCCACTGCGATATCCATTCTGATCAGCATATCTACATACATACATAATACTTTGCAACTCTTCAGTCAGAGTTACGGCCTAGCTCCTCACACCATTTACGTTGTGCGTGTTAATTTTATACATGAGTCAGCGAGACCTACAGTTTAAAGTCGACTCCGAACGACAAATTTTTGGAGAAACTTTTCATTGGAATTTTTTTTACTCCCAGAGTTTTTGCTAGAAATCTGCTTAAGGGAAGTCGCCTAAGAAATATTCTTCTTCTTTCGTTATGCTGGAGATGTCTAACCTGTGGTTTGAACCGTGGCCTCACGTCTAGTAAGCCAACACCTTACCTACTACACTGGGGCGACCAGTACATCTGCATTTGTGCAATTACATTTTGAGAAAGCCATTAAACATGGTATCGCAGTGCTCGCCGTTGTGCTGAGGGGTTTGACCCGTTGTGTTTTAGAAAACATAACGTCCTCTAAAGCTTATAGTGTAAGAACTCTACTTCTCTCTCTACTTTGGGTGATCCAAAATGAATAATTCTGCTAGTTTACGCATCTACAGTGGTGGCATTGAGGGTAGACGGTCATGATAATTTTTGACAAAAAGCTAACATCCTCAACATGCAGCCCTTGCGCTGACCAACTTCTTTCTCTTCCCTGATCTTGGTGGAACTTGGTCAGTACAGGGACTGCGTTCACCCGTGGCATCACAACGGGTCGCTATGCGTGCTCAAGTGAGCTTTGGAAAATCAGAGCTACCACTCAGACCTAACCTAACATCCTAAACAGATTATGTGATGAAGAGGTAACATATTACTGTGACCATATACATGTGACCCTATAAAGATAAGGGGAGTAGAACCTTATCTTTATAGGACATCCCTATAATGTCTCCTTTAAGTCTATTGCCATGGCTCAGGATGCTGCTGTGTATCAACAATGATAACTCCCTGCCTAGCACTTGCTATGCCCCGAAGAGTTTCTTCCTGGGATGAATTAACGCCCCACAGTGCCCCGTGATAAAACCGACAAAAAACCTTAAGCTGGCCTTATCCAAGTCCAGCAACCAACCTGTTCTCTTACTGTCTATAGCAGGCCATAGACGATCAATTCTCATCGACACACAATCTACATGAGGTTAACGGATAGCTGAACATCTTCATGTCTGTCACCAAAATTCTTTGTAAAAACCGGCGGTTTATGCTTAATTGCGTAAAATATTGTTCGGCCATCACTTGGAAGTCCTCTGCGTAATTTTCAGCTACCGCAACGATTCCCTACCTAGCATTTGATATACATCCTAGTTTTTCTTCCTGGAATGAATTCAGACAGCATAGGTTCCAAGAATGTGCTCCGATGATTCACTCTCATCGTCATAGAATTTAAATGAGGTCAACGGATAGCAACTGATACTCTTTCCGTACTTTTTAAGGAAACATCTTCAAGATTGTCAACCAAAATTCTTTGTAAAAGCCACCAATTGATGCTTAATTGCGTAAAATATTGTTCGGCCATCACTTGGAGGTCCTCTGTGTCATTTTCAGTTACCGCAGCGTGCCCTACATAGCAATTGATATTCTAATGTTTCTTCCTGGGATGAATTAACGCCCCACAGGTTGCAAGAAATGATACAATGATTCATTCTCGTCATCACAGAATATACATGAGACAACGGAGAGAACCTGATGCTCTTTCTGTCCTTTTTAAGGAAACATCTTCAACATTGTCAACCAAAATTCTTTGTAAAATCCGCCGACTAGTGCTTATTTGCGTAAAATATTGTCCGGTCCGCCCTAAGAGGTCCTCTAAGTCATTTTCAGCTACCACAGCGATTTCCCATCTAGCACTTGATATACATCCTGTTTCTTCTTGGAATGATTTAAGACAGCATAGGTTCCAAGAATGTGTTCCGATGATTCACTCTCATCGTCACAGAATTTACATGAGATCAACGGATAGAAGCTGATGCTCTTTCTGTCCTTTTTAAGGAAACATCTTCAAGATTGTCAACCAAAATTTTTTGTAAAAGCCGCCGATTGATGCTTAATTGCGTAAAATATTGTTCGGTCATCACTTGGAAGTCCCTACATGGAAGAGATTCCCTACATAGCACTTGATATACATCCTAATGTTTCTTCCTGGGATGAATTAAAGCCACACAGGTTGCAAGAAATGATTCAATGATTCATTCTCATCGACACAGAATATACATGAGATCAACGGATAGAAGCTGATGCTCTTTCTTTACGTTTTAAGGAAACATCTTCAAGATTGTCACCAAAATTTGTTGTAAAAACCGCTGATTGATGCTTAATTGCGTAGAATGTTGTTCGGTCGACACTTGGAGGTCCTCTGTGTCATCCCTAGCTAAATCCCCGTCTCTGCTAGGAGTCTAAATAGTGAAGAGCTTGGAATAATGCGTCATTTTCCGTAGGAATGGGTGATATTCATGAACAATCTTGAACAACGACATGACACTCAAAAGATAGCTTGGCTTTCTATATAAATCCTTATAGTTTTATGGAATAAAGATAATGTTCCACTCCCCTTTTCTGTATAGGACATCCTTATAATGTCTCCTATTGGTCTCAAGGTTGGCTCGGTCTTCCATTTGGATGACACTGCAATTAGGCCTTATTTCCAAGTCTTTCCCTTCCAATTCCAATTTGGAGCCAAAACGACGGCCTTGCGTTTCAGTAGCCTTCATTTGAAATTCACTCACGAAGTTTAATTTCATAGCCAAAGAGTCATCAATAGATAGCTACCCAGTTTATGATCACTATAAAGCTAGTTAAGGTTACGACCCAATTTTAATCAATTTTGGTACTTTATTGTGTACACTAACCATAAACAACTACTTTATGGCCCTGAAAACATGACTTAATAACAACATTGTGTTCTTTTTATATACATACATATGTATGTGTGTGTGCATCCTTGACAGATTTATGGCATTTGTTTTTTTTTGTTGTTGTTTTTATTCATGTGTCACTAATAATACTCACCACATGAGAAGAAATATTATCCACATGGTTGTTAAAGAGGCTTTCTTACGACATTGCAATGAATCCTCCATGCCGTCTTCAATAATGACGGGTGCATTACGTGGATATTCCATTTCTTCGTCCTGGTTACGGCCACAACAGCACCAGGCACACGTTGCCAATAGAGGCACCAAAGCCAATATCATAAAAATACTCATGAGAGCTATAAAGCCGGATTCCGTTTTGATGGCCTTCAAACATGACAAGAAAACAAAATTAAAACTTTTTCAATTGAAGTTGAAATTGAAAAATTAAAAGAAAATTTTTTATTTGCAAAAGTACCATAAACAAAAAGAAACACAAAATGGGAATAAAAATGTGTTATAAAATGAAAACATATGTACTTACATTTGTTGCAAAATCTATTAACGTTAAATTGTAGTGCAATAATTGTCTAACTTGTCCTAAAAAAACAATAAAAAAAACCGAAATTCATTATTTGGGTGTAGTTTTGAGGGGTATAGGTGCCATACCTAAAGGTAATTCATCGGGTGTTATAATGCCTAAGAAATGACTGACTAATGTAAAAATATATGGCCCCGGATTAATATCCATGCCTGGTATATGATACGTAAAATATGTCCCCGTTGTTGAGGTGCTAGAGGGCAGTGTTTCGTTATTGTGATTCATGTTTTCTGCAAAATCTGCAAAAAAATTAAAGCAAAATATCAAAAACTGGAGAAAAAGAAAGTATTTTTTATATATTAATTATTCAAATCAAAATTTTGGTACTTTTTCTGGTACTTTTTTTGGTACTTTTTTAAAAGGTACTTTATATAAAGATTAGGTAGGTAGGTAGAGGTGGCTGCCCATCCAAGAAAAATTTTTGGATGGACTCACTTAGGCCGCATTGGGCCCATTGTGCTACCACAGTCATGCGTACCTCGTAATGACACCGACAACTACACTGAGCGCGCCTCTTTGGAGTTTAAGTAGACCCATTGTGCGCCCCTCATCCTGCCTTGGCAAGATTTTACGAGTCGTTCTACCCGTGTCCGAGACCGCCCACCTGTCGTTGACGGAATCGACGATCGCATTATCAATTATGAGCTTGCAGGTCCTCATAGGTATGCGATGGTCGTGTCCCGCCTGGCAAGTTCATCAGCTTTGCAGTTACCCGGAATACCACTGTGCCCCGGTACCTATACGATATGGATATCATATCGTTCCGCTATCTCGTCGAGATATCTGCGACAGTCGTACATCGTCTTGGAGTTCATCACATTAGAACTCAGAGCCTTGAAAGTATGGCGACGTTCCGCTTGGAGACCCTTCCGTCCCCAATAATACTCGCCGCAGCCTGTATTGCCACCACCTCCGCCTGAAAGACACTGCCGTGGTCTGGCAGTCTTATAGACTGAGCTATTCCAACCGATTCCGAAAAAAATCCGTTGTCCTGAATCTCCTGGTGAAATCGTACCGTGTTGTCATGTAGTCACTGCTCCCGACAGCTCCAACTTCCCTCAGGATCCTTACGTAGCTATATAAAGATTACCTTAAAAACTTGTAGAAAAAGGTTTTCAAAATAGTCATTTCAGTTCAAAACGAGTTGGGCAGGTTTGGTACCTTTGTTTTCTTATAAAAAAGTACTTTTTGGAAAAATGCAATTCTCCTCTTCAGATATATTGCTCCTCCTGCACTAAACATGCAATGGAATATACTTGGCATTCTATTATGTTTGCCTTGTAGCAAGTCCATAACCAATGAGAATTTCAATTGTGCCAATGAATTGTACATAAAGTTGAGCCCAGCAGTACTTTAGTACTTTTAACAAAAAAGTAGTCATAAGACAGGAGAGTATGTCATGCCTATATGCATAAGGCTTGCAGGTAAATCGTGGGGTTGCAAAACGGGATGGTTAGGCCAACTGTAAGCCCAACAGTTGAAAAAAAATTCAGAGACTTGCATGACTATTCTATATCGGCGCTAAGGGCTTTATTGGATTGAAGTCTTGTGAATATCGTAATGAAGTATATAGCCATGGATACTGCAGATAATCGCAGATTAGTTTGGCACGGAGTTCGTTAGCGTTGAGGTGACAAATCGAGTGGCTGACAGTTTCCAGAGGGCAGTTCGCCTAGAAAAAAAGTACTTGTATTTGAAAAGTACTTGTAGACTCTATAATTTTGGAAAATGTTTGACCACGAAATTAAGAAACAAAACTGAATGACGCCATTTGGAGGCAAAATACTATACATACCCTGCAGATTGTGTGATAAACAGAGCGAGCAAGGGCTTGATGCCAAAATGCCAAAAAATGCGACAGTTTCGCGACACATGCGAAAGATGTGTTGAATTAAACTTCGAGAGTAATTACAGAATACGGAACACATCAACACTTTCTGGCAGTCAGGCTATCCACTCCGCTTCTAAGTGATTGAATTGAGATTAGGGTGGGCCATCTGCAACAGAAATTTAGGGGTAATAAGGTCACCTTTTGAAGTCGCCGCAGTCTAGTAGGTAGTGTGTTGGCTTATTAGACGAAAAAGCCAGGGTTCGAGCCCCAGGCCAGACATCAAAGACAAAATACAAAAAGTATTTCTTCGGCGACTTCCTCTCAGCAGATTTCTGGCAAAAACTCTGAGAGTGAAATAAAAATTGCCATGAAAAGTTTCTCAATAATCTGTCGTTCGGAGTCGACTTTGAACTGTAGATCCCACCACTCATGCATAAAATTAACACACACAACATAAGTGGTGTGAGAAACTAGGACGTTGTACAATGGGTCAATTCGACCTCCGGGTACTGTACTTGTCTTAATTGACAAGTACACGTCCTCTAACCTAACCTAATCTAAGGTCACCTTTTGCAACTTCTGACAATGAAGAGGTAAATGAGCTGTGCTGCTAATAAGCATTATTTGGGTAGACGCGATGAGGCTACAAAAGAGTGTAACGGCATAAAATCGTCATGCCCTGGGTGGCCAATGAATGTTAGCAAAACGTAAAATCGATTATTTTGGGAACATTTTCATGTAATAAAGTCAAAAATCGGTCGTATCCTAAGGTTCGTGATACCGTGCTTTTGAAATCATATACACATCAGTTTTTTATCATCAATTGCACGGCAAATAAAATCGTTTGTCATAAACGATGCCTCGGCTGGCCATGCAGTAGCCTACACCAGAAGATGCCGATTTTGGCAAAAAAAATCATCTTTTCAGATGAAGCTAATTTTGATCTTGACGGGTATGTAAACAAGCAAAATTGTCGCATTTGTGGCACAGAAAACCCGCACGCATACATTGAAAAGCCGACGCACCCAAAACGAGTCACTGTTTGGTGCGGATTTTGGTCCAGAGGCATAATTGGGCCATTTTTCTTCGAAAATGAGCAAGGAGTGGCCGTTACAGTTAATGGCGATCGTTATCGGGCCATGTTGAATGAATATTTGCTCACAAAAATTGAAGAGGAGGATATTGTCAACATTTGGTTTCAACAGGGTGGCGCTACGTGCCACACAGCGGAAGCTACACTCGATGTTTTGCGCCCTGTTTTTGAAGATCGCATTATCAGCCGCAGTGCTAATGTCGTTTGGCCACCTCGGAGCTGCGATTTGACACTGTTGGACTTTTATTTGTGGGGTGTCGTCAAAGATAAGTGTTACGCCCATAAGCCAGAGACAATTGACGCTTTAAAGGACAATATTCGTGAAGCCATTGGTGAAATACAGCTGCACACAATCGATAATGTGCTTAAAAATTGGACCGATTGTGTAAGGCTACTGCATTGCCAGCCGAGGCAGCCATTTGAATGAAATTATTTTCCACTATTAACCGCAAGGACTGTACTTTCAAATAAAAAAAAAGAAATTTGAGAAAATATTCAGTAGTTTTTTTTTTAAGCATTTTCAAAAAAAAGTTATTTGGCGGACACTTTACATACATAAGTAATGCGATCCGCTGCCCCTAGTGCTTATGCTTCATATTATTCGAAAAAATGAATATCAAGTATACGTCGCGTAGTACCAAATTATGATAAATTCCCGGCAACTGACAATTTTATTTTTCTTTTAGAATAAATTTTAAAAATTTAACTATTTATAGCTTTTTTCTTTTCTTTTTTTTCGTTTTTTTTTCTATTTCAATATCACGTTTTATAAATTGTTCCCTTAACAATTTATTTATTTTGCTAACGTGCTTAAAACGTTGTCATTACAAATAATGTGAAAACGTATTCTATCAGGAGAGGATAGATAGAGAGGTAGAGGGAGAGCATGTGGAAATATTGTAACAAATACAATAAATAAGCAATAAAAAAAGCATTTGTTCATGTCACAATATGTTAATAGAATTAAAAATTTGCAAAAGTTACAAACAAAATAAAAAAAAATTGAAAAAAAAACCTGAAAAGTTGAATGCCATTTAAGGAAAAAAAATAAAAAAATAAATAAATAAGTGGTTGGAAAAAAGTGTGCAACCACAAATTCAATGCTAATTCCAAGGATCTGGTCAAAACGGTTAAATGGTCATTGCAGAAAAACCTAAACTGTAGGCGTTTTTGTTTTTTTTTTTGCTTTTGTAACTTTGTGGTTGAAATTCTATTTATTTAAATAAATTTATTTTTCAATTAATGTGTCATCTTTTTTTTTCCCCCTCAATATTGCAGACAGACACACATTTAACAGAATGCGGCATATTTTATTAGTTTTTTATTTAATTTAAATTTTTTTTTATTAAAATTACAACGTTTACATATGAATTTATTTTAAATTAAATTTTAATTGTTAAATATTCTGAATTTTTTTCCAAGCCTGCCTAGAAGAAAAATCGTTAAATTAAAAATGTTGCCAGGCAACACTGTACGTGTTCATATTTATGCTATAAACACATAAGAGGTACCAAATGCTGTGCGCCAATTTACAAATTGATGCCTTAGCCAAGCAGCTTGCATTTTAATTATTTTAAAGGCGGCAGCGCCATAGTAAAAATAAACACGGGGATACTTCTTTATCAATGAAAGAACTTGGCATTCAAAGTATTGTGCAGCAATACAGGTTAGAGGACGTGTACTTGTCAATAAAGACAAGTATAGTACCCGGAGGTCGAATTGACCCATTGTACAAGGCAGAAGCTACAACTTTTACTCATATTTTTCGGCTGTCACAAAACAAACAAAAAATCGTCTTTCAAGACCAATTTTTGATACCATGAAGTGCTCTAAAATGAAGAGTATTCTAGTGAGAGTGTTCTCCATCGATCAATACATATGGTAGTCGGAAGAGGCAAGCAGTACAGTAGATTTTCCATACAGATTTTGACCGGCACCATAATATGTGGCCGGGCGTTGTCACTTTTGATTGGATATTTACGAAGTTTTTCAAACAATATTCGCTTCAAACGAACTCAATGCTGTTGAACTCATTGTCGTTAAAGAACTCTTCTATTAGCCTAGAGAAAAGAAAGTACTTTTTATCTGCGAGTTATTCAAAACAGATTTTTGGTACTTTTATTGGTACTTTTTTTTTTTGGTACAATGTTCGCTTCAAACGAATTGATTGTTGTCTGTAAAGAACTCCTGTTATAGTCTGGGGACATAGAAAGCACTTTTTATCTGCGAATTATTCAAAACAGATTTTTGGTACTTTTATTGGTACTTTTTTTTTGGTACAATGCTCGCTTCTAACGAATAGATTGCTGTCTGTAAAGAACTTTCGTGTTAAAATGGCCTTGGTTTGGCAGCTCTTAATGGATCACACCTTTCTCATCTCACCACATACAGACTATTACCTTGACACAATGGATAATGTGCATGACCGCAGATTTTGCTTGTTACCCACGCTTCACATATGATTTTTTGCGATTAAAGTTGTCGTAATAAATCCATTTTTCGTTGTTAGCGATAATTAGATCCTGAAATAATTTCTTTTTAAATCAATTCGGGAACTCTTTAGACATGCAAAATCATATTTTAATTTATTTCGGTTTTAATTCATGTAGCATTCAATTTCCTTGCTTTTGAATGCCTCCTGCAGTTATTAAACACTTTGAAACGATTGCTTGAGTCATGTCTAATGATTGTGCAAGCTTTTCTTACATCAGTTACGAGTTTTCATCGAGTATTGTTTCTAATTTATGGTTTTCAAACTTTATGGCTATTCCGGGCGCTCTTTTTTTGACTTCCAAATTAGTATTTTTGAAACCCACAAACTATTCAATACACTGTGTTTTCGATACAGAGTGATCAACGCATAATTCCGCAAGCAAACGATAACACGCACGTGCCGTGTTCTTTGCAAAAAAGCGGCTCCCTAAAGCGGGTAGCAAATCTGCTTTTTTCGGTGGTTTGAGCGACTTTCAATCGCAAAAAAAAATTATATTTTTTGACATAATTTTGACAGTACAAGCATTAATCTTTCAAATGATGGCCGGCTTCCAAAATGTTAGTTGCTTTGTGTTTAAACAAAGTATCGTGTTTCATAATGCCACTGTACAAAATATATACAATGTATTCTATATCAAAACGTCTTCAATGTGTATTTTTAACGCAGTCAAAAAGCAATCAGCCATCGGATTTATAGTTGATGCATTGTTTGGTACCTTTCCATATCTACATAGTTTATATACAGTAGTAGAACTGCATACAAACTTTGTATTGATACATTTTGGAAGGCAGCCGATGTGTGTATATGATTGATATAAAAGATATTGTAAGCAAGGGGTGCCTTCTAACGTAATTGATTGGTTTTTAAATTATACCACCAATATAAAAAACACTCCATTACTTGACATGTTTTCAATTATTTTCATAATAATTAACGCTTAACCGACATCACTTGTTTTAAAAAAAATACGCAAAAAATTTCTTAAAAACGAATAAAATTACAATTCCTTTAAAAAATTAAATTCTATTCCTTTAATTCCTTTAAATACTAACATATCATCAAATCTGGTAACCTTATTAATGTTTTTAAATATTTTTACCGTTATTATTGTATGTATGTGCTTTCAACATTATTGCTGTTATTGCATATAATCTGTTGTGCATTGAAGCGTATAATTTACGTGACATTTTGGTTTCTATTTTATTAAATTCAACTGAGGCCAAAATAAGCACTCTCTCCTCCCAAAAACAAAAACGATACTCTCAAACAAACATAAACACAAAACAACAATAATAACAATAACAAGATATCAAGTCACCCATACATATGCAAATAAAGGCAGAGAAAACGAAAAAAATAAACAAAACGTTGGCCATTAATACAATGGTGGGTTTAGGTAGAGAAAAGTAATGCCAAGAGAAAAAAGAAAAATGTAAACAAACTTTTTGCAGGGGCTGATGTTTTTTTTTTTGTTTTGAGAGAGAGAGAGAGAGAGAGAGAGAGAGAGAGAGAGAGAAATGGAGCCATAGGGTATAGGAATACAAAAATATCATTTTATAAATGTTAATTTGCCTAAAAAATTTTGTTGTTGTTGTTTCTTTCTCTTTTCTTTTTGTTTTTGTATTTTTAGTAAATATTTATTTTGTGTAACCGATAATAAAAACCACACACAAGTTATGTTTTATAAATATGTACACTTAAAAAGGTAATGGCGGATCGTTGTTGTAAATTGTATTAATTTTTTTTTATTATCTCGTCTGTCATTGTCATTGTAAAGAGCATAACAGCCAAAAACAATTATAGCCACAAACGTTCGTTTGACTGTAAAAAATCATGAACTGTTAAAATCGTTTGTCAACATTGTTTGATCTGGTTCAGTGGTCAGCAATGAGTATTCAAAACGATGAGTAGATTCAATCATACTTATAATTTCTGATACTTATACGCCTTCATACTTGTTTTAATGTCATACTCATACTACTCATATTCAAAGTTTGAAATACTCATGGTACTCATACTAAACAATAAGCATGATGTTATTGATTTCGACTCTCCATGACTCATCACACGCACGAATCACAAAATAAGTATGATTCGAGTACTCACAAGAATGTTGTGTGCTTTCTCTGCTTGATGTCTTTGTCTTTTTTGTTTATGTGTCTTTCTTCTCTCTTTGTAAATGCAACAACAACTAAGGCTGTAAATTTTGATGAATGATTCGAATCACTCGAATCATTTATAAGTATTATTTGAGTATTTTTCTAAATTTATGAATCTGAATGAGTATGAGGCGTATGAATCAAACATATTAAGAATGTTATGAGTTTGATGTCAACGTTGTACTCATACTCATTGCAACTTGTACTTATAAATCAATGTTGTAGTGAGTACGAATAAATCAGAGTAGTTGGATTTCAATACTGTTGACTCACTCATACTCAAAATTTCATGAGTACTTATGAGTAGCGAAAAAGCGATTCATTGCTGATGCCTGATCTGGTTGTGCTTATGATAACTTTTCTATGATGAATAATTTTTCAAATTCCTGGAAAAAAAACAGCGTTAGCGTTAGGTTGTGCTTATGATAACTTTTCTGTGATGAAAAAATTTTCAAATTCCTGAAAAAAACAGCGTTAGCGTGAGATTTGTTGAGAAACTTTATCGCAAAGAAAACTGCACGCTTGAGTCATTACTTGCTTAAGGAATTATACAGTGAGCACACTCTTTCAAAAATAGTGTATCGAGCAGTTTGAGCGTTTCAAAAATAATAATTTTTACATTAAAAACATAGAGTGCCTCGAATAGCTGAATAAGTTTAAGCTAAATAAGTAAGTACTCGATCAAGATTCCTGCCTGAAGCAAGAGAAACTTGCAGGTTTAATTGAAATGCAAGGAAATTGACAGCCACATGCGCTGAGAGATTTTGGAAGACGATTTTGCATTTCTGCAATGCTGTTTTATCGATTTAAAAAGCAATAATTTTCTACGTCGAATTGTAGGTTAGGTTCAGTTGATTGGTAGCTTGCTGTTCACAGGCAAATTCACTCGATAGCCACATAGCCCATTGTGTTACCCAGTGTGAGCTGAGCCCCCGCATTATGACGAAAACTGGTTTCATTATGATAACACCAAGAAATCATATGTGAAGCGCGGGCAACGAATAAAATCTACGGCCAAGCAGAAAGTCCATTGTGCCAAGGTAATGCTCTGTATTTCGTGAGATCAGAAGGGTGTAATCCATTATGATTTACTAAAATCACATCAGATTATCACGGGAGATGTAAAAGTAGAAGAATTCATTCAAAAGCTAGGAAATTGGGTGCCATATGCTTTGAAGCTGTGAGACTATTTGCTTGTCGTTTTCAAAAACAATAACTTTTTGCACTAAGTCGCTGTAGTCTAGTAGGTACTGTGTTGGCTTATTAGACGTAAAGCCAGGGTTCGTACCCCAGGCCAGACATCAAAACAAAATACAAAAAGTATTTGTTCGGCGACTTCCTCTCAGTAGATTTCTGGCAAAAAAACTTTGAGAGTAAATAAAATTGCCATGAAAAGTTTCTCAAAAATCTGTCGTTCGGAGTCGACTTTAAACTGTAGGTCCCACCACTCATGTATAAAATTAACGCACATAACATTAGTGGTGTGACAAACTAGGTCGTAATCCTGACTGAAGGGTTGTAATGACCAATTACACAGCCCTGCATGGGTTTTGCAAATAAGATGGCTCCAGGTGTTTCCGAAGGCATTTTGCGTGCTAAACACGAATCTGTGTTCAAAAACTTTCCATCACGTCAGGTTTTCGAGAAAAACTTTGCTGAAACCCCTAAAAATAGCGTTTTTGGCCATTTTTGAAAAATTGGAGAGTTCAACACTGACGTGCTAGAACCATCGCTATTGTCAGAAATTGACAATTGATCTTTGGCCCAAAGCCAAATTATTTGCATGCACCCTTAAAGTAGGGGGTGGGTTTATGTCAAGAAGTGCAAGAGAAAAAGAAACACATTACGGAGGTCCTTAAAAATTAATCAGATTTACTTGAAAATTGTTACTCAGGGGTTTTTGGGGTCGCTGATTACAGATCTTCATTCAGATTTAAAAAAATTCAAAATGTCGGATCCAATATGGCGGTAGAGGTTTATAAAAATTAATCAAACCATATTGCATCCGCCATTTTGAATTTTTTAAATCGTCTGTGTTTACCTCTACAATTTTTCAAAAATTGCCAAAAACGCTATTCTTTTTCTCGAAAACCTGACGTGATGGAAAGTTTTTGAACCCAGATTCGTGTTTAGCGCGCAAAATGCATTCGGAAACACCTGGAGCCATCTTATTTGCACAAAAGAAGTCCAAATTTGCAGTGCTGTGTTATGTATGTATCGAATTATAATTGTCGCCGAAAACTGGTTTCATTACGAGCAACCCAAGCACAAAATATTATTGGTGAAGCGCGTGTAACAAGTAAAATCTACGGACAAGCAGAATATCCATTGTGCCAAGGTAATGCTTTGTATTTGATGTCTGTAATCCATTATGAGCTGCTAAAACCAATGAGATTATCACCGTAGGCATGTAAGCACAACAAATTAATTTGTTTGAAGTGAGCATTTTTCTTTAATTTTCGATTTAAATGCTTAACTTTGCAAAACTTTTGTGTGAAAGTCGAATGTCACAAATTAATGATCGTTTCATGTAGTGCGGTCAAACGAAAATCTTACTAAACACGACAATAAATTTGCAAATCAATGCATATGTATTTATTATTAAAATGCCATTAGACCAATAATTGTTATTGTTTTGTTTACAATGCTTAATAATACAATAAAACAATTAAAACAATAAATAAAATAACAAAAAAAAGAAATTAAATGCGGTCAAACGCTTGCCTATGACTGTAGTAATGAGCCAGTGTACAAGAGCATAATAATTGAATTGAATTCCATTGTTTGTTGTTGTTGTTTTCATATGAGTTTTCTAATTTAATTCAATTTAAATCTCTCTCTGTCTCTCTCTCTCTCTCTCTCTCGATTTAATTTTATTCCTTGTTCTGCCTGCTTGTGCATGTTTATAGTACAACTCGCCTGCTGACCGTTACTTGTGTTGTACGGTGGTGTCAACAAATGAATTAATTTTGGCGAGTTTTTGTTTTGTTTTGTTTTTTTTCCATTTCATTTGGGAAAACGTCAGTTTGTATTACAGAATACCTGGGGAATTTTATAAATTAAATAAATTCTCTCATCATTTTTATTGTGTATTTAACAAATAATTCGTTTAGTAATGTCCGCCAATGCTTTGTTTGTGCCATGTGTCATGCAATTTATTGTGCGGGGATAAGTTTTTCAAATAAATTTGGGGGGAAAAGAATAAAAATTAAATAGAAATACTGCGAATACATTTAAATGTCATATTAAAACAATTACAATTTGTTTAGAGGTTTCCGTTAAAAGGGATTTTCGCTTTAGTTTAATACAGTTTTAATTTAATAAAAATTCTTTAGCATTTAGTGAGAGAGAGGGAGAGAATCCCTTTAGTAAAATATTTAAAAGAGCAAAAAACGTGTTCCCTATACACAGTATAGACAAAAATTATAAGTACATTTCAAGAAATAAATCTGACACGATTTATAAGCTACACGCCGAAACGTATATTTCGGATTGTAGAGGCTCTACAAAGGAAGACTTCGTATCCCTGAGTAGGTGAAAAGAATGCTCTGAAGTTACTTGGGAACTCGTGAGATCTTCTACGTCTACCAACGGCCGAAGAAGCGCAGAGGTCACTATGACAGAGATTTCATGTTCCTCAATATCTGCTAATTCATCGTCATCTAGTAGGTGTTGTGTTAGCTTACTAGACGCAAGCTTAGCCAGTTACCCAGTATGAGATAATCCCCCGAATTATAACTGGCTGACGAAAACTGGTTTCAGTATGATAACCTGAAGAAATCATATGTGAAGCACGGGTAACGAGTAAAATCTACGGCCAGGCAGAGTGTCCATTGCGCCAAGGTAATGCTCCGTATTTCGTGGGATCAGATGGGTGTAATCCATTATGATTTACTAAAACCATATGAGATTATCACGGCAGAAACTAGGAAATTGGGTGCCATATGCTTTGAAGCCGAGAGATATTGAAAGACGATTTTGTATGTCTGCAATGTTGTTTTATTGTTTTCAAAAACAATAACTTTTTGCATCGAATTATAACTGACGTCGCATATAAGGTTCTTACAAGCGTATTGTGTGAACGACTGAAGCCACTCGTCAAAACACTGATTGGACCTTATCAGTGCGGTTTCAGACCTGGCAAGTCCACCATCAAACAGATCTCCTCATTACGCCACATCCTGGGAAAGACCCACACCATCTTTTTGTCGACTATAAGGCTGCCTTGAAGTCGCCGTGGTGTAGTAGGTAGTGTGTTGGCTTACTATTCGTAAAGCCCGAGTTCGTATCCCAGGTCAGACATCAAAAATGAAATATGAAAAAAAATATTTCTTCGGCGACTTCCTCTCAGCAAATTTCTGGCAAAAACTCTGAGAGTAAAATAAACCTGCCATGAAAAAGTTTCTCAAAATTCTGTCGTTCGGAGTCGACGTTAAACTGTAGGTCCCGCCACTCACGTATAAAATTAACGCACACAACATGAGTGGTGTGAGAAGCTAGGCCGTAATCCTGACTAAAGGGTTGTAATGGCCAATTATGTATGTATGTATGTTATGGTTCAAACCTCAGCTGAAGCAAAAAAGTATTTCTTCGGAAACTTTCTCTCATCAAATTTCTGAAAAAAAACACTGCCGTTCGAAGTCTACATTAAACGGCGGGTCCCCCCCACTCATGGATGGAATTAACACGGACAACTTGGGTGGTGTGAGGGGTTAATGGCAAATTAAGTGCGGAACGGCGTCGTCACAAGAATCTATCCTTGTTCTTGATCTTTGGTAACTGAGCTAAGACGATTTCTTGGCTATAGAATTGCAAGAGAATACACATCCGGTGGGGTAGACGAAGGAAATATCGGGTATCATCTCAGCGCTCGAAGTAGGTAGACGACAAATGTCATCAAATTATGATAAGAACTGAGAAGCGAAATCGGCTGGAAATCACATAACCGGTTACTTCAGGGAGAACACCATTTCAAAATGGCAACAACGATGGAACAAGGAAGATAAAGGAAGATGGACGGCGAGACTTATTCCGGACATTAGGCCATGGATTGGTCGGAAATTTAGAGAGGTAAACTACTACGTTACACAGATGCTATCGGGTCACGGTTATTTTAGAAAATATCTGCATAGAATGGGCCAGTCCGCCTCCCCTTACTGTCTTTACGAGGAAGGGAAGGTAATTGATGATGCAGAGCACACTGTTTTCGAGTGTGCACGCTGGCAGAGCTATCGCTCTGTACTGACGTCAATAGTTGGAACGATCACAGCCGCTAATATTGTCGGGGTTATGACTGCGAGTAGTGAAAATTGGACCTCGGTAGTGAATTACGTAGAGTGCATTCTGAGATGGAAGGAGAGAGATCTTGAGGCTGCAGAACGAGTAAGCATGTCGGCATAGGTGATACTGTCACACGTGCCAGGCGTAACCGAGTCGATGATTTAGACGAAAGGAATAGTGGAGACGCTTAGATGACTCTTCAACTTTCGATTCGCAATCCGGACGCGGATATAAACGTGAAGGGGCCAAAGGGCCAAAAGGACTCCACTCCGAAATAATACCACCGTAGTTCGGGAGTGGGCACGAACAGGTCCACAGGAGACGAGAGGGGGATTTAGTGGGTGAGGGCCCCACATACGGAGGATGTGACGACTTCCTCTATGGTGCGGTTAGGTACATTTACCCCTCCTCGGCAAAAAAAAACGATAAGAACTGAGATAAGACTTTATGACCATGGTCTAGAGCTTGGGAGAAACATGACCGAGTTTATCTTGAAGACCTATCTATTTTAAGAGGTGAAATCTTTGTCTACAGATTTACTAGACTTAAACAGATTCTCCTATCCACCAAGTTAAGGAAGCTCACAGACATGATAAGCAGATTGCACACATACATACATAATTGGTCATTACAACCCTTCAGTCAGGATTACGACCTAGTTAAATTTTATACATGAGTGGCAGGACCTACAGTTTAAAGTCGACTCCGAACGACATATTTTTGAAAAACCTTTCATGGCAATTTTTATTTAATCTGCTGAGAGGCAATCGCCGAAGAAATCCTTTTTGTATTTTCTTTGATGTCTGGCCTGGGGTTTGAACCCTGGCTTTATGTCTAATAAGCCAACACACTACCTACTAGACTACGGCGACATAAGCAGATTAATGGTACATATTTCACGTGCAATATAGAGCAAGAGAATGTTGATTATGGCAACTCAATACTGCTGTATGTCAGCGAAAGCCGAGAAGTTGCACTAGGGACTAAGTCTCAGGGCAAAGTTCAGGGGACAGTATTGCTACAGCTGCACTGAAAGTAGCATCAACCTTCCGCATGGTTTCAGGCGTAGTAATCCTTGTGATTAGTGAAAAGATACCTACCAATTGAAAAAAGCAAAGCAAAAGAAGATTGATTGTGGTAACTCCCAAGTTTATACTGCTGTAGTCTAGGCTGTTTTTCATCTCTAGGTACTCTGCGAAATTAACACTGAATAGGGGATTAATTAACACTAATCCTCACTGGCAGTAACACGCGAATCACAAAATTTTCGTGTGAATCCTTTAAGTTTAGATATGTTGGTATATGCTGCGATTGCCTTCTTTGACGGGCCAAGACGGGCTAAGCGCACTAAATGTGGTCAAAATTGTTTAGTAAAGGAAACTGCTAAACCACCCCATCCTGTGAATTTAAATCCTGGCAATCAATATTTAAATAAAATTTGGAAATCTCTAGGGATTATGAACAAAATACTGGAGCTATTAAAAGCTAAAAATTTTTTTAATTTCCCATTTTAGTATCTAAATTTCTCTTCTTTAATATTCATGACCATTAGGAACAATAAAATAAAACAAAATTTTATGTTTCCTACTGAAGGCATATGCCTGCCATAAATGCAATGCATATGTGGGTGGGGTGTGGTGTGGTGGTAATAAATTTTTTTTGGCCACATAAAAATGCCATAAAAATCAGGAAAAAAAGAGAAAAAAAGGACAAGATAAATAAGGATAACAAAACTAACGAAACATAATTTCATACTTAAACGCTTCGTTACGCATCTTTAAAGCACTCGCTGCTGACTGCTTTCAAAAAGTATTGAAAGAATGAAATGCATTTGAAGAATACAAAACAGTTGGGAAATGGCAAAAAACCTTAAAGATACAACAACAACAACACCAGCAAATAATGAAAGAAAAGAAGAAGAAGAAAAAACAAAAAAAAAAAAACAAAATGCGAGTCGATTACCTCGTGTTGTATTGAATTTTTAATGACCCAGTTTTTCATTTGAACGTTTTATTTTCATTTTCCTTTCCCCCTTGTTTTCTTTTTGTTTTTCAACTTGCTTTCCATCTCTTTCTGTTGGCTGTTAACGTTAGTTTTATTGTCTGCAACTGGATTTGCAGTTGTGTGAACCTCATTATTGGTTTGTGCTAATTTCGGTCTGCCTTTCTGTTGCCTCCAAAAGACAGACAACAAACCCTAAGCCAAAGCAAAAGAACTTGGGAAAAACTAGGCGTAAAGCATAGTAAAATAAATCCCTGCGTTCCCCTGTATTAAGTATGTGGCGCTTACACTATTTACCATAAACAAAGAGGCCCAAACCGTACACAGAGAATAAGAAAAAGACGAAGAAAAACAATGCCAAAGAATTTTTGCAAATTGAAAAGTTAAAACAAAAGAACAAAAAAAAAAAAGAAAAAAGAAAAGAAAACCAAGGAAACTAATAGTGGGAATACAGCCTGCCAAGTTGCCCTATATTCAGGTTAGGTGAGGTTCAATCGGCAGCCACCTAGAGCCATCTAACAATACGTATGTTAAATGTCCGCCAAATATGTAACTTTTTTTTGAAAATGCTTTAAAAAAAAACTACTGACAATTTTCTCAAATTTCTTTTTTTATTTGAAAGTACAATCCTTCCGGTTAATAATGGAAAATAATTTCATTCAAATGGCTGCCTAGGCTGGCCATGCAGTAGCCTACACCAGAAGATGCCGATTTTGGCAAATAAATCATCTTTTCAGATGAAGCTCATTTTGAAATTGTCGCATTTGGGGCACAGAAAACCCGCACGCATACATTGAAAAGCCGACGCACCCAAAACGAATCACTGTTTGGTGCGGATTTTGGTCCAGAGGCATAATTGGGCCATTTTTCTTCGAAAATGAGCAAGGAGTGGCCGTTACAGTCAATGGCGATCGTTATCGGGTCATGTTGAACGAATTTTTGTTCACAAAAAATGAAGAGGAGGATATTGGCAACAATTGGTTTCAATAGGTCGGCGCAACGTGCCACACAGCCGAAGCAACACTCGATGTTCTGCGCCCTGTATTTGAAGATTGCATTATCAGCCGCAGAGCTGATGTCGTTTGGCCACCTCGGAGCTGCGATTTGATACCGTTGGACTATTATTTGTGGGGTGCCGGTCAAAGATAAGTGGTACGCCGACAAGCCAGAGACAATTAACGCTTTAAAGGACAATATTCGTGAAGCCATTGGTGAAATACAGCTGCACACAATCGATAATGTGCTTAAAAATTGGACCGATCGTGTAGGCTACTGCATGGCCAGCCGCGGCAGCCATTTGAGTTTGAAGCATCTCACAGTGCGTTTCCTTTCGCCTTAACATCCTAATTAACTGAATCGATTATTACTACACTTTAGTCAAGATCACAACCTAGCTTTTTACTCCTCTTTAACTCTTCACCGGAGAAATATTCCACCCCGAGATCATATTTACATTACTTCGACTTCTTTTACCACTAATTTGAAGCATTTCAAATTGCTTTTTATTCTGCCTTAAGATCCTCAATTACTAAAGCGATTAGTACAACACTTTAGTCAAGATCACAACCTAGCTTTTTACTCCTCCTTGTCTCTTCACCGGGGAAATAATCCACCTCAAGACCACATTTGCATTACTTTGACTAATTTTAGGCACTAGTTTGAGGCTTTCAAGTTGCTTTTTCTTCCGCCTTAAGATCCTCACTAACTTAATCGATTATTACAACACTTTAGCTAAGACCACAACCTAGCTTTTTAGCACCTCGAGACCACATTTACATTACTTCGACTCCTTTTAGGCATTAGCTTGAGACATCTCACAATGTTTTTTCTTTCGCCTTAACTTGATTCTTTATTTAATCGGTTATTACAACCATTTAGTCAGGTTCACAACCTAGCTTTTCACACCACATATGTTGAGAGTGTGTTAGTTTTTTTCATGAGTGGCGGAATCTGCAGTTTAAAGTCGACTCTGAACGACAGATTTTTGAGAAACTTTTCATAGCAATTTTATTTTACTCTCAAGGTTTTAGTCAGCAGGCTGAGTTTGTTGCATCCAAATAGTGTCGTTACTAAGGTGTAAAGGAAACAGGATTCGCAACATTCCTATTGAAAATTCAGATCTTATTCGCGGTCAATAGCTGGAAGCTTCAGTGCTACATTAAAGTTTCTTTCTTTTCATTTCTGTACTTAATGTCCTGAGAGAATCCAAATCTTTTCAAAAGGACAGAGCCGAGTTAAATAAAATGTTCCTGTCTTCAAATGGACCATTGGACTGCATAAGTGGTTGAACTTTCTTTGTACACTCTTTGGATGTCATTTGTCCCAGTGTTTTGAAACCCAGTGTAATGTAGAGTATCACTTATCCTCTAAAGCCTGGCTTTATTCCGAGATATTTGGCTGACAACATTACAATAACAGTTTGCTGCTTGCAGTTCCAAACGCTCATATCTGCGTTCTAACAGGAGCATACCCATCATTCTTCTTGCCCGTTCCAATAAAGCGTTTGTCGAGCAATCTTGTGTATGGATTGTTACGTTGCATATGCTCTATCCATCGTCATTTCTGCTGACATAACTCTATAGTCGTCGTAGTCTAGTAGGTAGTGTGTTGCTTATTAGACGTAAAGCCAGGGTTCGAGCCCCAGACCAGACATCAAAATAAAATACAAAAAGTATTCCTTCGGCGACTTCCTCTCAGCAGATTTCTGGCAAAAAAATTCTGAGAGTAAATAAAAATTGCCATGAAAAAGTTTCTCAAAAATCTGTCGTTCTGAGCCGACTTTAAACTGTAGATCCCGGCACTCATGTATAAAATTAACACACACAACATAAGTGGTGTGAGAAACTAGGTCGTAATCCTGACTGAAGGGTTGTAATGACCAATTATGTATTTGACCAAACACATTCCTAGAGCAGTTTGGTGCTTGCAGTTCCGTATCAAATGATCTTCGCTGCGCAGAAGCAGAAGCGTACCCATCACTCTTCTTGCAGTATATCCACGACGTTTTCTGCTGACATGCCTGCGTAGGAACACAAGTTGTAAAGTTCACCAGATCACAGTTTTGTACGCGTTTTAGCAACGCCCCTTAGCAACATTTAACTGCAGCCTGCCCATCAATTTATGCTCACGTAAACAGATGATATTCACGTACCAAAAGATCTTTCAAATGTCAAGTGTAAACTCAGTCAATTCGAGATTGATAGCCTCTTACAATATTGCTAACCTGTGCGTTATTAAATCGCTTCTGAATACTTTTCTTTCAATAGGAGCATCATGTAGGCCATATCGGTTATTATAGGCGTAGGGTATCACAAAGTTCACTTGAGCACGCATAGCGGCCCGTTGTGATGCCACGGGTGAACGCAATCCCTGTACTAACCAAGTTCCACCAAAATCAGGGAAATGGAAGAAGTTGGTCAGCGCAAGGGCTGCACGGCGTAGGGTATCAGTTTCTACTTTTTTTTGGTCTGCTTTGTCAGCAACGAAAAGAAAGTGAAAAAAACAAGGTTCAAGAGACTTCAATGTAAACAATGTTGAGTGAGGACCAAGCCTAAGGCGGGGGGAGAGGGTTGTAGGGTTGCAAAAGTACACAAAAGAAACGAAAGAAATGAAAACCCCAAACGTAACAGGCGAGACTTTGGTTTAAAACAATAAACACAAGAACGACAACAACGGCAGCAACAACAACAACAATAAAACAAACAATAAATATGGGTAAAATGCAGAAAAACTTTTTAAGGCTTCTTTCTACCCCCCTCCCCCCCAAAAAAGGAAAAATTGACTGAAACTGAAAAGCATCGAAATAAACAATTTCACCAACAGCAGTAGAAGCAGCAGCAGCAGCAGCACCATACCAGGCATAAACAAAAGCCCAAAAAAAAAACCCGACGACAAACAGATAGAAAACCCAACAAAAAAGTGAAAAAAGTAAAACGAAAATAAAAAGAAGAAGAAATTTTAAATAAACAGACGAAAAAATTTTTGTATTCAAAAACAATCAACAAGGCAAGGCTGCCCCTAGAGTGGGTGAGGGTTAAATGCGAAAGCAAAACCCAGGGCCATTAAGTGTGAAACAAATCAGGCGAATGCATTAGAAAAACTTAAATTATTTCAATTCGTTTTTCGTTCTTTAACTGGTTTAACTGGTCAATTGTTTTGAAATTAAATTTTCAATAAAAAAAAACAATCGAGAGAAAGAAATATTTCATCGTGGAAAGTTCACAGGAGACTTGAAAAGTTCAAATAACTTCTAAGGATTTTGTTGGCTTGATTTTAAAAGCTAAAGAGTTTACAGTAACAGGAAGTGTAGTTTCTTGCATAAAGAAGAAGCTAACATCCCTAGAGGTTAAATACATACATACATAATTGCTCGTTACAATCCTTCAATCAGGATTACCTCCTAGTTTCTCACACCACTTATGTTGTGTGTGTTAAATTTTATACATGAGTGGCAGGACCTACAGTTTAAAGTCGACTCCAAACGACAGATTTTTAGGAAACTTTTCATGGCAATTTTATTTTTCTCTCAGAGTTTTTGCCAGAAATCTGCTGAGAGGAAGTCGCCGAAGAAATACTTTTTGTATTTTGTTTTGATGTCTGGCCTGGGCTACGAACCCTGGCTTTACGTCTAATAAGTCAACACACTACCTACTAGACTACGGCGACTTCATAGCGGTTAAATATTGTTACGAAAATGTAGAATCTAAATACAGGTGTTTTGCTATTACATCGCTTCACATTAAAATTATAAACAAAAATACAACAACATACACCAGCATAAAACAAAGTGGTAAGCAAGTAAACAAAAATACAACAACAAACACTACACGAATAAATGTAAACAAAATATACAAACAACAATAATGAAACAAAGATGTGTACATTTATAGAGATTTACAAACATTCGCCTCCAAAAACATTCATCAGACTGTTTACTCTGCCATATAAAAGGCAAAACAAAGCAGGCGAGTGAGTTATGGGAGTTTAGTTAGTCTTGTGTGAAGACGCAGTTTGTTTGAAGAGAGTAATCGTGGTTTGAAGATCTCCGTTACAAAGATCTGTCGACTAATTGTCTAGTAATTGTTATTGTTTATGCAAAGTGTGTAAACAGAGGAATAACAAACAAAGCAATTGTTGTTGTTTACATCAAGTTGTGAACAGTGGCACATCGGATTGTGCGAATAATAAAGTCGCCGTAGTCTAGTAGGTAGTGTGTTGGCTTATTAGACGTAAGGCCTCGGTTCAACTCCCAGGTCAGACATCAAAACGAAAATATAAAAAAATATTTCTGCGGCGACTTCCTCTCAGCAGATTTCTGGCAAAAACTCTGAGAGTAAATAAAATTACCATGAAAAGTTTCTCGAAAATCTGTCGTTCGGAGTCGACTTTAAACTGTAGGTCCCGCCACTCATGTATAAAATTAACACACACACAACATGAGTGCTGTGAGAAGTTAGATTGTAATCCTGACCGTAGGGTTGTAATGATCATGTAAAGGGTCCGCCAATTAACTTCTTTTTTTGAAAATGCTTTAAAAAGAAAAAAACTACTGAATATTTTCTCAAATTAATTTTTTTATTTCAAAGTACAATCCTTCCGGTTAATAATGGAAAATAATTTCATTCAAGTGGCTGCCTCGGCTGGCCATGCAGTAGCCTATACGATCGGTCCAATTTTTAAGCACATTATCGATTGTGTGCAGCTGTATTTCAACAATGGCTTCACGAATATTGTCCTTTAAAGCGTCAATTGTCTCTGACTTTTCGGCGTAACACTTATCTTTGACGGCACGCCACAAATAATAATCCAACGGTGTCAAATGGCAGCTCCGAGGTGGCCAAACGACATCAGCTCTGTGGCTGATAATGCGATCTTCAAAAACAGGATGCAAAACATCGAGTGTAGCTTCGGCTGTGTGGCATGTAGCGCCGTCCTGTTGAAATCAAATGTTGCCAATATCCTCCTCTTCAAATTTTGTGAACAAAATTTCGTTCAACATGGTCCGATAACGATTGCCATTGACTGTAACGGCCACTACTTGCTCATTTTCGAAGAAAAATTGGCCCAATTATGCCTCTGGACCAAAATCCGCACCAAACAGTGACTCGTTTTGAGTGTGTCGGCTTTTCAATGTATGCATGCGGGTTTTCTGTGCCATACCCGCCAACATCAAAATGAGCTTCATCTGAAAAGATGATTTTTTTTGCCAAAATCGGCATCTTCTGGTGTAGGCTACTGCATGACCATCCGAGGCAGCCATTTGAATGAAATTAATTTCCATTATTAATCGGAAGGATTGTACTTTCAAATAAAAAAAAGAATTTGAGAAAATATTCCGGAGGTTTTTTTTAAAGCATTTTCAAAAAAAAAAAGTTTTTTGACGGACCCTTTATGATGTATGTATGAATATATACAATACAAAAGATGGATGAAAGGTAAACTCGGCGACTTCTTGCACTAATTCTTTCTCCTTTCCTCCCTGCTAGAATCTATTTTAATTGTTACAATGCACAATACACTGCATGAGTAGGGGCTATCCCCTGGGTATATAAAAGAGAAAGTAGTCTGGTTGGTGTATAAGAATAACTTTAAATAACGTTGAAAAGCTAAAGCCCATGGCATTACGACAAGAGAATTGGAGTCAGTTAATTGATGTTTTCTTTCCAGTACATAGAATTCTTGGTATCATTCTATATACCAAAATTTTCATAACTATTTGACTTTTATTTTCAATTTCATTTTTAATTTTATTTATTAAAATTCTCGTTTTTCAGCTACATTTTTTGACAGCAAGATACACAATTTTTTTTATTTTATTTCAGTTGTCACAATATTTTGACTTGCCACACCCAATACATTTGACACATAAGACATAAAAAATGAATATGCACAGCAAAGCATACTCAATAATGCAAAAATGCTAAGAATATTACATAACTTTACAAAAATCTTAATTTTCTTTAAGAATTTTTTTTTTAAAATTTAAAAAAAAAACCAGGTGGTGAATCACCTTTGATACTCCTTTTAACGTCACATGAATCCTTTAAATCACCTCCATGCAAATATATTTAAAATTTTTTTTAATTCGTTTTTAACGCTTTAAGTTGTTTATTTCTTTTTTTTGTTAAATTAAAACATTTTTAATTCATTTATTTTTAATTTAATTTCTTTTTTAATTTAAATTTAATTTTTTTTCTTTTTTTAAATAATTTTTTTATTTTTTCATTTATTTTTTTCAATAATTTTCCCGCTTTAAGGGTTTGTTTAACATTAAAGTCTCTTCGAAACTAATTGCGAAAATCTATTGCATTTCAGTATTTCCTCCTCTTCTTCTTCTGTTTTCAAACCTTTGCTTTTTTTTCTGGGGCGAAAAAGAAGGTCTTAAATGAAATCATAGAAATTCTAATTGTTTTCTCTGCTTTGTGTTGTGTATTTATCAGGAAATTTTCTTTGTTGTTTGGAAATTTATTGAATGAAAACTGAAAATCTTCTTTAAATGCTGCCCACAAGCATGTTTTATTTCGTAATATTGACCACACTAAACAGACAACAATGGAGGTGAATATTACATTTAGAAACCGTTTACTTAGCTTAGAGGTAAACTAAAGGGTGTTTTTTATAGAGGTATAGAACTTTAAGTTGCAATAAAACAACGATGGATTATTCGATTGACATGAATTTCATTTATCCGAAAGATAATCTTGTGGCATTACATTTTAAATATGATTTCTGGCATATGACCGCCACGGCTGGCGCGGATGTAGTCCAATCTGGACGTCCAATTTTCGATGACTTTTTCCAACATTTGTGGCCGTATATCGGCAATAATACGGCGAATGTTGTCTTCCAAATGGTCAAGCGTTTGTGGCTTTACCGCATAGACCAATGACTTTACATAGCCCCACAGAAAGTAGTCTAGCGGTGTTAAATCACAAGATCTTGGAGGCCAATTCACAGGTCCAAAACGTGTCTTTCAATAAATCTATTGTGGCACGAGCTGTGTGACATGTTGCGCCGTCTTGTTGAAACCACATCTCCTGGACATCATGGTTATTCAATTCAGGAATGAAAAAGTTTGTAATCATGGCTCTATGCCGATCACCATTGACTGTAACGTTCTGGCCACCATCATTTTTGAAGAAGTACGGACCAATGATTCCACCAGCCCATAAAGCGCAACAAACAGTCAGTTTTTCTGGATGTAACGGTGTTTTCACATACACTTGAGGATTACCTTCACTCCAAATGCGGCAGTTTTGTTTGTTGACGTAGCCATTCAACTAGAAGTGCGCTTCATTGCTAAACAAAATTCGCTTATGAAAATCGGGAACAACGGTAATCTCGTTTTGGGCCCATTCGACGAATCTACGCCTTACTTGATGATCGTTTGGCTTCAAATCTTGCACGAGTTGGATTTTGTAAGCACGCAAACCAAGATTCTTCCGCAAAATCTTCCATAAAGTGGATGGACACAGATCCAATTCCTGTGCTCGATGGCGGATGGACTCATTCGGGTCTTCCTCAATGCTACGCTCTACAGCAGCAATAGCTTCTTCTGTACGCACCGTACAGCGATGCGAGGAGATGCGAGTTATCAATAAGAGTAAACGTGGTGCGAAAACGTTCCATGGTTAATCGAATTAACTGCTCTGATGGACGATTTTGTCGACGATAAAATGGACGTAGTGCGCGATACGTTTTCCGCACACAGAACCATTATTTTCGAAATAAAATTGCACTATTTGCAAGCGTTGTTCAGGCGTGAGTCTATTCATGATGAATTGCCAAACCAAATTGAGAATAAATCACTTGATAGCTGTTAAATCGGTCGCCATCTTGAAAAGTAATGCCAACTTAAAGTTCTATACCTCTATAAGAAACACCCTTTACAAGAGGTGAAAAAAGAAATTGAGTGAAATGTCCAACTTATCCTCTGTGTTTGTCAAACGAATGATTTCCAAAGATCAACAGAATTATTCTCTGTTTCTGTAAGACGAACGATTTCACACGAATGATTACACAGCCCTGCATGGTTTTGCGAATAAGATTGCTCCAGGTGTTTCCGAAAGCATTTTGCGCTGAACACGAATCTGGGTTCAAAAACTTCCCATCACGTCAGGTTTTCGAGAAAAAGGGGTTTGAAACCCCTAAAAATAGCATTTTTGGCCATTTTTTGAAAAATTGTAGAGCTAAGAACCATCGCTATTATCAGAAATTGACAATTGATCTTTGCTCTTTAAATTGTGCCCCACGCTAAATTGTTTGCATGCACCCTCAAAGTAGGGGGTGGGTTTATGTCAAGGATTGCAAGAGAAAAAGAAACACTTTACGGAGGTCTTTAAAAATTAACCAGATTTACTTGAAAATTGTTACTCAGGGGCTTTTGGGGTCGCTGATTATAGATCTTTATTCAGATTTAAAAAATTCAAAATGGCGGATCCAATATGGCAGTCAAGTTAGGTTAGGTTAGGTTAGGTTAGAGGACGTGTACTTGTCAATTAGACAAGTACAGTACCCGGAGATCGAATTGACCCATTGTACAACGTCCTAGTTTCTCACACCACTTATGTTGTATGTGTTAATTTTACACAAGAGTGGTGGGACCTACAGATTAAAGTCGACTCCGAAACACACATTTTTAGGAAACTTTTTCATGGCAATTTTATTTACTCTCAGAGTTTTTGCCAGAAATCTGCTGAGAGGAAGTCGCCGAAGAAATACTTTTTGCATTTTGTCTTGATGTCTGGCCTGGGGTTCGAACCCTGGCTTTACGTCTAATAAGCCAACACACTACCTACTAGGCTACGGCGACTTCTGGCGGTCAAGTAAATGTGATTAATTTTTATAAACCTCGACCGCCATATTGGATCCGCCATTTTGAATTTTTTAAATCAGATTCGTGTTCAGATTTTGAGTTATTTTCATACAAAAAACATTCGTCATCTATTTGTATGGAAAAACACTCAATTACTCAAATGTTTTTGAGTTATTTTCATACAAAGAGAGTTTCGTCTAAAATCGTTCGTCTTACAGAAACAGGTGGATAGTATTTGAGTGTTTTTCTTTTTAATTTTCAAAGTTTCTGTAAAACAAACGATTTCTGAGGAACATCTATTCGTATGGGCACTCATTTACTCGAATATTATTGAGTTATTTTCATACAAATAGACTTTCGTTTAAAATCGTTCGTCTTACAAAAACAGGAGAATAGTATTTGAGGTTTTTTAAATTTTCAAAATTTCTGTAAACCATACGATTCAAATGGAACGTTTATTTGTATGAAAATACTTTAAAAATATTCGACTAATTGTAAGTGTTTTCCATACAAATAAAAGTTCCTTTGAAATCGTTTGTTTTACAGAAACAGAGGGTGAAAGTGATCGCTAAAACTTTTTCATTCGTTTTGTTTTTATTGTAATTAGTCCACTGTTTTTGTAGGTTTAGGTTTAGGTTAGAGGACGGGTCTTGTCAATTAAGACAAGTACAGTACCCGGAGGTCGAATTGACCCATTATACAACGTTCTAAGGAGGGAAGGATAATAGAAGGAATTGGATAAAAGGAGAGCATGTAGAAAAGGGGAGAATGGGAAGCGGGGGAATCACACAGACCAGAAACAACAAAAGTCCGGCTGGGACCTGTTTCAGATCCCCGTCAGCGACCTAATCTCGCAGTGCCCCGTGATAAAAACGACAACCAACCTTAAGGTGGCCTTATGCGAGCCCAGCAGGCAACCTGTTCTCTTACTGTCCACAGCAGGCCATAGACATCTAGAAACAAAACAACCCAATCCGTCCCTCAACGCCTCTGCTCTTCCTCCCTGACCCATCCATTGATGAGGCCGTAGAGGTGTTAAACTGGGAGGTCAGGACCAACCATTAAATCGCCACCAGAAAGCGAACCTAACCTAGCGAGGGCATCCGCCGTCTCATTGCCCAGTATTCTGCTATGACCCGGAATCCAGCATAGACGGATACGGTCTAGTCCAAAAGTCCTCAACGACTCCTTGCACTCGCAAACGAGCAGTGATTTGCACCAGACCGACGCAATGGCACTAAGGGCAGCCTGACTGTCAACGAAGATCATTTAAGTTGCCGAATCCGAAGCTGGCCACCAGCCATGGCCTCGATTGCCTTCAAGATTGCGAAAATCTCCGCCTGAAAAACGCTACAAGAGAGGGGATAGGACATCTCCTGCGGTGTACCTCTGGTCGCACGCTTGATGATAGAACATCCACCCAGATTCGATCGGATTAGTCTATTACCCAACATGTGGGTGATAAACCGCACCAGAAAATCTGGGCCATGTATATCCCTTAGTGAATTCTCAATAAAAGAAGTGGTAACATTATTGAAGGCCCCCTCTATATCAAGGAAAGCCGACAGTGTGTACTCACCCAATAGCCAAATTCGCCTCAACAAAACCTGTCACATCACGAAGAGCGCTCTAAACCGACATACCCTTAATGTAAGCATGTTGCGACCTACTCAACAGAGACCGGTCCATGTTTGACCTCAAATATAGATCGATAAGTCTCTGCAAAGCTTTCAAAAGAAAGGATGAGAGCGATGTGACTGGGTTTGCCAGCTTTTGGTATAAACCATCAGGTATATCACACCACCGGAGACAGTTCTTATACACGTCCACCAGATATTCGCGTAATATATCACCAGCATGCTGAAGCAGAGCCGGAAAGATACCATCCGGACCAGGCGACTTAAAGGGCTGTTTTTGTAAGACAAACAATTTTGGAATAAAATTAACTCAAAAATATTCGAGTAATCAAGTTTGTTTTCCATACAAATAGGCATAATAAAATCGTTTGTTTTACAGAAACAGGAAATAATTCGTTTGGTCGTCTGAAATTGTTGTTCTTATAAAAGAGAGCATTGTTATGAGAGTTACAAGACTAGACTCTCTATTTTTATTTGATCTCCTTACCTTTTTTACACTTTACTTATCATTTTCGAATATTATTTTCACCCACTTACATGCAGATTATAATTAAGCCTATTAGTAGAGTTTACAGTTATAATATTTCCTTACAAAAACAGGTTATAAAAGCCAAAGACAGACAACAGTCTTTGGTTTTACAAAAAAACAACAACAAATCATAACAATTCAACACATTTGATACCAGAGAGAAGTTTTAAATCATTGAACTTTTTGCACTCTATCGCTCTTTCGCTCTCTCTCTCTCTCACCTTGTAAGCATCTTGACTTTATAACCAGTTTTGTCTTTCCTACTGCAAGAATTTGAATGTCAATAAGTCACATAAAATCTATTCTACACGTGCTTATACACTAAACAGCTTAATTATAATATACGAGTATGTATGTATTGTATGCATGGCTGTGCATGTTCATGTTGTTGCTGTTGTTTTACATATTGTACGAAGTAATACGAATGCGAACAAGTAATTGAACAACAATAGCAATGTATTAAAATACTTACATACCCGAGTTTCTTAAGTTTTGTTTAGTTTTGCTTATGTTGCTTGCTAAAGTCATGCATGCATAGTTGTTGTTGTGTTAGTTGTATGTGTGTGTTGTGTACATCATATAATTGTTTTTGTATGTGATATTTCTGTTCATAAACATTTTGTATATGAGTAGTATTAAAATTAAACGGTTCATTTGTTTAAGTTGAGCTCTTTTAAAGAGAAGATGAAGAGAAAAAGAGACAAATTGATATGAAATAACAAACAAAATTAAACTGTTAAAGGGGGGAAAGAAGAAGAAGAGTAGAACAGTATGGTATCTGAGCATGAATATTAAATGTTAAAACAAATGAATTAATTGACAACACATTGTACGGATGTGCATACATAAGAGCAGAAATATGTTGCGTATGAGTGATATTAAAAATTAACGGGTAATTTTGATAAATTTTGATGCATAAATAAGAAATAAAACAAAAATGGAAAAGCAAGGACAGCAGATGAGTGTGAGAATGAGTGTTAAATGAGAAAACAAGCGAATTAATTGCTTTAATAAGTGAGTGAAAGAATACATTGCGTATGAGTGATATTATAAATTAACGGGTAATTTTGTTACAGTCATACACATAAATAAAGAAATAAAATAAAATAGTAACGGGATAGCAAGGACAGCGGATGGGTATAAGAACTTAATACTCAAATGAGAATACAAGGGAATTGATTCCTTTAATAAGTGAGCGACAGAGTACATTGCGTATGAGTGATATTATAAACTAACGGGTAATTTTGTTACAGTCATACACATAAATAAAGAAATAAAATAAAAATTGTAACGGGATAATAAGGAAAGCAAATGAGTATAAGAATTTAATACTCAAATGAGAATACAAGGGAATTAATTATTTCAATAAGTGAGTGAAAGAGTACATTGCGTATGAGTGATATTTAAAATTAATGGGTAGTTAACGGTAGTCAATAAATTCTACTCTGTTTGAGCAGTTAAATACGTATTTTTGAGTGTAGAAATGCGTTTTAAGCAGCTTAATATGCATTTTTGAGCGTAGAAATGTATTTTTATGGAAAATTTCTTTCATTTAAATGTGTAGTATTGAAAATTAATGGGTAATTTTGATTTGTCAATAACATCTACTGTGTTTAATTTGTTAAACATGCATCTTTGAGTGTGGATATGCATTTTTGGCAGTCAAACACGCATTTTTAAGAGTAAAAATGCATTTTTATGAAAATATTATTTTTTTTAATAAGAATTTTGTACATAATTTTAATATTTACCATTTTTAATGTGAAATTGTTATATTCTGATAAAAAAATTATACAGTGAACTCGCGAAAACGTGAACACTCGAAAGTGTGAACGTCTCAGAAACGTGAACAAATTTATTTTTCCACAGAGTATTCTAAAATGTGAACAAAATCTGAAAGCTCTAAAACGTGAACACTTTTATTTTTTAATCTGTTTTTAAATTGGGAAATTCCCGAACTACAGTTTATTGCTTGTTTACTTATGTTTGAACTTCTTTTTCATTGTACTCGTTTATGTATGCTTTGACCTGTTAGTTGCCTAAAGTGTTAACTTTAAAAGATAAAGTGGATATTCTTGAGTTATTGCAAAAGGGTTATAATGTTAGTGGCTTGGCAAGAAAATATGGAGTTGTAATAGCAACTGTTTCTTCCATTAAAAAGAAAAAACGGGAAATTAATAATCGTATAAATAATACACTTTATGGCACTGGAAAGTGTAAAACATTACGTGTATCTGAATTTCCAGGAATGAATAAAGTCTTAATAAGTGGTTCCTTCACATGCGAAACAAAAAAAAAAAAAAAATGCCGGTAAGTGGACTGATGTTAAAAGCAAAGGTATTAGAAATTCACGATCAAATTAAAGAAAATGATTGTGGTTTTAATGCCAGTGATGGATGGCTTCTTTAAGCGAAGGTTTGCTGTTCGCCTTCTTAAAATTTCCAGAGAAAAGCTTTCTGCGCAGCCGCAACTTGTTGACCCATTTAAGGAAAAGCTAAATGCAAAAATGGAAGAACTATCTCGTTGTGAAGATCAGCTTTATAATGCTGATGAATGCGGGCTATGTTTGAAGCTTCGAAACTTTACGTGTCCAGTGAATTACAAATTCTCCAAGTCACTATGGATGACATGTAACATTTTTTATGACTGGTTTCATCAATGTTTTATTAAAGAGGTGGATTTCAATTGACAAATTTGATACTGAAAACTTAATTTTTGTCTTTAGGCTACTGAGTTCTTGACTAATTAATAAAAAAAAATTATTTAAAATAGTGTTTAGCATTTTTACTTATTAAAATATCATTTTTCATATTAAATAGGGTCATTTTTTGTTTTAAATTTAGGTACTCGATAACGTGAACAAACTCGCAAATGTGAACTGCCTTGGTAAAGATTAGTTCACGTTATCGCGAGTTCACTGTAATTTGCTTTCTTTTTTACTACAATAAACGTTTATTATCTAAAGTCAATAGCAGTTATTTAAATAACTTTTCTAATATAAAACTTCCATAAATATTTACCTGCATTTAATAAACATTTCATAGTGCTTACTTTATATTATCGTTTATTTTTTAAATAAAAAAATTTTAATTTCCGTTTTAATATCACAATAACTGTTTATTACAATATTACAATTTCCTATTATTGTTCAAAAAAAAAAAAAAAAATAAATAAAAAAGAACATCTCGAACTATTAATAAAAAACGTGAAAAACACCAGAGTGAAAATAGAATTTTCCTTTACAAAATTGTAGCCATTATAATAGCGTTGTTAACGGAATATCATTTCTATTACAATTACTCATAACCTCAAGAGTAAAAAGCCAGGGTATTAGACTCACTTCACTCTTTTCCTCTATACATTTAGCTGACAAAATAACAGCAATAATAACAGTGTATTTTCTAGAGAAAGGACTGTCGTTCTGAATGAAAATAGTAAATGGGAAGAGTTTTTTTGTTAAGAAAATAAAAATAAAAATAATGGCATTAGAAATGTAATAAAAAATGATTTTTTTTTATACAAAAATTATTTATCACCTGTTTTTGTAAGACAAACGTCCATTTGTATAGGCAAACACTCAATTACTCAAATACATTTGAGTTATTTTTATACACACAAAAGTGAGTCTGAAATCGCTTGTCAAAAATTAATCGAGGATTAAAAAGAAGGCATAACGTTTCCCTTTGAATTTTATAAGAACGGCGATCGACAGTTTGTCTAAAAATAACTCAAAAATATTTGAGTAATTGAGTGTTTCTCATATTAATGGGTGATTTTTTAAGAGCTATAGGAAAATTTTTCAAAAAAAAAACACATAAAATTTAGAAAAATGCATGAAATATTTATTTGAATCGATAGTACGGTCCATATAATTTAACGTTTGAAGATTATTTCATGCAAATGTTGACCGCGACTGCGCCTCAAATGGTCCATCCGCTTAGTCCAATTTTGGCATACTCTTTCCAACATTTCGGCCGGTATCTCAC